>JAQQPU010009159.1:0-33533 GCA_029168905.1 Artemia sp. Kazakhstan ARC1039
TGGGGGACGAAGGGAACGTTAGATCCTATTTTAAATTGACAATACTTTTCAAACGTTACTTGTGTATTATACAGACCACATCGGAGAGGTAAAGCTAGGTCAAGTAACAAATTACCTGAGTTAACAACCCCTTCGGGGTTACCTTAACTGTTAATCATTTAATCCTTTTTTTCTCCACCGTCATACAATCCAATCACTAATTAGAATCATTCACACTCCTATTATTCAAAACATTAATTAATATCGTTCATAGAGTCCAATTTGCGAATTCCTTATCCCTTTTTGCAAAAATGTCAAATACTCACTCTCTTTGAAAAACTAAACCAGACTATACCCACCATACCCATCGTATAAAGCGAGCGGACTGGTTTCTAAGGCAACACCCATTTCCGTGACCAATCAGAGATGTTTCTACTAACGGTACTCCATAAGACAATAATAGATACGAAACTAGATTGCATAATATGCCTTACCGCGAACAGTCATCAATTGATACAGAGGGTACAAGACTTTTCACATATGTTTTTCAAGGTTCAATAGCCAAAACTAGAGATCGTCACATTGCGTGAATGTATCCCTGAAACTGTGTATGGTCTTGTAGGTGTGAATGTAAACCTGTCTGCTTTACCTCAGAAACCCGTCTGGTAAGGCATGTACCGTTCGTAGTAATAGGTGACTGACCCTGGTAAGTCATATTACGCAATCACTCGTAGAATCCATAGGTGACTGCCCCGTGGTAAGTCAAATTACGCAATCACTCGTGATACTGTGCACACCCTTACTACTCATAACTTACAACCCTTACCCTGAGGATTGTGGGGGGAGTGTCATCCTCTTAGGTATAATTTCCGTACCTTTCAACTACTTTGAACAAAATAGCTGTCTTAAATTTTGATTGGATGTGTTTGGATAAATGGTGTGCTTGGAAGGGGTGTTAGTTACCTTCCAATCACTTTTTTATATTAAAAAGGGCCCTAGCCATTCCAATTTTCAATCAAATGAGCCGTTTTTGTTCCTACGACAATGCTTTCTATAAAAAAAACCTTATATGCGCCCAGGGCATAACTCACAACCCTTGCCCTGAGGGCGGTGGGGGGGGGCTGTTTCCTCAAATATCTAATTTGCAGAACTATCAACAACGCTGAACAAATGGCTTTCTCAAAATTTTGATTGGATGTGTTTGGGGAAAAGGTGGGTGTGAGAGGGGAGATAGTTGCCCTCCAATCACTTTCGAATATTAAAAATGGCACTAGCCCTTTGAATTCCCAATCGAACGAGCTTTTGTTGGAGTTTCTGCGACAATGCTTTCTATAAAAAGCTTATGTGCCCCAGGGCATAACTTACAACCCTTGCCCTGAAGGCTGTGGGGGAGTATCCTCCTTAAAACAAAATTTCTATCTTGAAATCAACTACGCTTAACAAAATGGCTATCTCAAAATTTTAATTGGATGTATTTGGGGAAATGGAGGACGTGGAAGGGGTGTTAATTAATGAGCCCTTTTAGTAGTTTCTACGTCAACTCCTTCGATACTAAGCGCCCTTTTCTATGACCAAGAAACCAAAAAAACAAAATATAAATAAAACATTGTGCCAACATCTTTCTTTACTTAGGCAGCGCTATTGCGCTGCCTATGATTAATTAAAAAAACTTTTTCCACAGAATAAGTTTTTCCAAGAAAAGTAAAGAACTCCATTAAACATAAAACGAGCAAAAATAAAATCAAATAATCTACTATGCGTGAAACTACCACAAATCAACACCGATAAATAAATGAAACCCAAAACGAACAGAGATTAAAACAAATAACCGAGTCAAACTCAAAACGAGCAGAAATTAACATAAGTTGGGCTCATAAGCCCTATGCCTTCCCGAGGCCAGAACATAATTTGCACTTAACTGAAAAAAATATAAATGTTTTTACTTTTATAACTATAATAAATTAAATAATATTAATATTTTGATTCCTAAGTATCAGTATATGTATGTTAAACTGACAATGCACATTCATTTGTATTTTTTTCAGTAAAGTGCAAATTATTTTCTGGCCTTGGGAAGGCATAGGGGCCATTTTATTCAACGTATTTGAAAGTTCTGGAAATTAGGTCTTTGAGGATGAACCCCCCCCCCCACACAACCCTCGGGGCAAAGGTTTTAAGTTTTATCCTGGGGGCATATAAGGTTCCTATAGAACGCGTTGTTGTAGAAACTTCAAAAAGGGCTTATTCGATTGGAAATTGAAATGGAAGGCAACTAACACCCCTTCCACGCCCACCATTTTCCCAAACACATCCAATCAAAATTTTGAGATAGCCATTTGGTTCCACGTTGATTAAAGTTCAGGAAATTATATCTTTGAGCTGGACACTCCCCCCACAATCTTCAGAGCAAAGGTTATAACTTATGCCCTGGGGTCATATAAGATTTTGTTGAAATCTTTGTCGTAGAAACTTGAAAAAGCTCTCATTCGATTGGAAATTCAAAGGTCTATTGCCCCTTTTAATAGTCGAAAGTGATTTCAGGGCAACTAACCCTCCTCTCACACGCACACCCTTTCCCAAAACACATCCAATCAAAACTTTTAGATAGCCATTTTGTTCAGCCTAGCTGATTTCCAGATAGAAATTAATGTTTTGAGGAGGACACCCCCCCCCCCCCGGGGTCAGGGCAAGGGTTTCAAGTCATGCCCTGGGGGCATATAAGGTTCTTATAGAAAGTATTGTCGTAGAAACTTCAAAAAGTCTCATTCGATTGGAAATTGAAAGGCCTAGTGCCATTTTAATAGTCGAAAGTGATTGGAGGGCAACTAAACCCCCTCTCACGCCCAAGTAAAGTGCAAATTGTGTTCTGGCCTTGGGAAGGCATAGGGATTTTGAGCCCTACTCGTGTTAATTTCTGCTCGTTTTGAATTTGCTCGGTTTTTATCGTAATTTCTGTTCGTTTTGGGTTTCATTTATTTATCGATGCTGGTTTGTGGTAGTTTCACGCTTGGTAGATTATTTGATTTTATTTTTCTTCATTTTTTGTTTAATGAAGTTATTTACTTTTCTTTGAAAATCTTATTTTGTGGAAAAAGTTTTTTTTAATTAATTCCACGTTTTATATTGACGTAGTATTTTCTGGAAAAAAGAAAATAATTCTTTAAATCTTTTCGTTTTTTAAGATTTTATAGTTTGGCCTGCTATTTGTATGCTAGAGAAAAATTTTCTGCAATTTTAAAATGGAAAACTTGATACCATTCGCAGAAAAATCTGATTTACTTTCTTTGATAGCTTGGATACACCTACGCTATTTTGAATTGGTAAAATTTTAAGAGCGGAAGTAGTCCCGACAGTTTGAACATAATATCCTCAGTCGTTCTTGGGATACTGCTGAGATGGCTTATTGGGAATTAGATTAACAAAGTGCAATTTAATATAATCTCAAGGCAACATGTAGTTTTTAAAAATAATGGGCAAAAGGGAGGGTGGGCGAAGGAGGGGGAGGGACTATTTGCCCTCCAATCACTTTCTACTATTAAAAATGGCATTATCCATTTTCAATAGAATAAGCCCTGTTCAAAGTTCCTAAGATAACTCCTTCGATAGGAAGTGCCCTGGTCTAAACAAAAAAAAAGGAAAAAATAGTAATACATCGTACCCACATCGATCTTTACTATAAAAAATGTCAAGCCTTCCAATAAGTAGCCCTTTCAATTTCCAATTGAATGAGCCCTTTTAGAGTTTCTAAGAAAACGCTTTCTATAAACACCTTATATGCCCCCAGAACATAAATTACAACCCTTACCCTGAGGGCTGTGAGGGGGTCGTCATCCTCAAAGACCAAATTTCCAGAATTTTCAACTATGTTAAACAAAATGGCTATCTCAGAATGTTGATTGGATGTGTTTCGGGAAATGGTTGTCGTGAAAGGGGCGTTACTTGCCATCGAATAAATTCCGACTATTAAAAAGGGCACTAGTCCTTTCAATTTCCAATCGAATGAGCCCTTTTTGAAGTTTCTACAACAACGCTTTCTACAAAGAAAAAACAATATATGCCCCCGGAGCATAACTTACAACAATTGCCCTTGGGGCTCTGGGGGGAGTATCATCCTCAAAAACATAATTTTCAGACTTTTTAACTACGTCGAACAAAATGGGTATCTCAAAATTTTTATTGGATGTGTTTGGGTAAAATTTGGGTGTGAGAGGGGTGTCAGTTATACTCCAATCACTTTCAACTATTAAAAAGGGAACAAGCCCTTCTAATATCCAATCAAATGAGCCCTTTTTGAAGCGTCTACAACATCAATATCTATAAAAAACCTTCTATGCCCCGAGGTCATAACTTACAACCCTTGCCCCGAGGGCTCTGAAGGGATTATCATCCTCAAAGACCTAATTTCTATAACGTTTAGCTACGTTGAACAAAATGGCTATCAGGAAATTTTGAGTGGATGTGTTTGGGGAAAAGGTGGGCGTGAGAGGGGGGTTTACTTACCCTCAAATCACTTTCGACTATTTAAAAGGCCACTATCCCTTTGAATTTTCAATCGAATGAGCCCCTTTTCAAGTTTTTACGACAAAGTTTTCAATAAAAACCTTATATGCCCCCAGGGCATAACTTACAACCTTTACCCTGAGGGCTGTGGGGGGAGTGTCATTCTCTTTGATATAATTTCCGTACCTTTCATCTACTTTGAACAAAATGGCTATCTCAAAATGTTGATTGGATGTGTTTGGATAAATAGTGGGCGTGGAAGGGGTGTTAATTGCCTTCCAATCACTTTTGACTTTTAAAATATGCACTAGCCATTTCAATTTCCAATCAAATGAGCCTTTTTTGAAGTTCCTGCGAAAATGCTTTCTGTCAAAAAACCTTATATACGCCCAGGGCATAACCTACAACCCTTGCCCTGAGGGCTGTGGGGGGGGTTGTCATCCTAAAAGACCTAATTTCCAGAACTTTCATTAACATCGAACAAAATAGCATTCTCAAAATTTTGATTTGATGTGTTTGGGGAAAAGGTGGGCGTGAGAGGTGTGTTAGTTGCCCTCCAATCACACAAATCAGTTTCAATAAATAAATAACCCCCCCCCCCCCCCAAACAAAAACAGAAATTAAAATAGATAACCGAGTCAAACTCAAAACGAGCAGAAATAATATGAGTAGGGTTCTAAGCCCTATGGTTTCGAAAAACCAGAATCTACTTTATACTTTACTGAAAAAGTTCAAATCAATTTACTGAAGAAAATTTGCATTGTCAGTTTAATATACATATGCTGATATTTATTCCTTAAAATCTTAATTAATTTTTGATTTCTTATATTTATAAAAACTAAAACATTTAAAAGAATTTCTTCAGTAGAGTACAAATTATATTCTGGCTGTTAGAAAGCATAGGGTTTTAGAACCCTAGTCATACACATTTCTGCTCGTTTTGAATTTGACTTGGTTATTTATTTTAATTTCTGTTTGTTTTGGGTTTCATTTATTTATCGATACCGATTTGTGATAGCTGTATGCTTGGTAGATTTTTTTTTTTATTTTTGCTCATTTTTGGTGTAATGGAGTTCTTTACTTTTTGTTGAAAAATTGATTTTGTGGAAAAAGTTTTTTTAATTAACTTCTCTTCGTTTAACATTGTTAAAGTCTTTTTCAGCGAGAAAGAGTGAGCCTCCTCTAAAGTCAAACAACCATCCCTTCCATAGAAACCTTAAATTCCCCTTGGGTAATATGATACTTAGACTATTTTGAATAGAATAGCTGTCTCAAAATTTCTACTAGATGCATTTCGGGACAATATGACGTTTGTGCGTGTGAGTGTGTGTGGGGGGGGTAGCGACCCTCCGATCACTTTGACTCTTAAAAAGAATACTAGAGCGTCTGATTGCCAATCCAATGAGCCGCCTCCGAAGATTATATGACCACGCTTTCTATAAATCAGCATAAAAATTCGATTTTTAAAAGTTTCGATTACTTTTGAGACGACTCACTCTTATTATACAATTCGTTACCATGAACTTTTTGATTGTATCAAAAATCAAATATCTTTGAAAATACCCAGTATAAAAAGACATCAAAAATACGGTTTTTTGTAAAAAGTGATTCTATTTTTTTTTTATTAAAAATGGCACTAGAACTTTTAATTTCCATTTGAATTAGCCCTCTCATGAAATTCTAGGACCACTGGGTCGATACGATCACCCCTGGGGAAACAAAAAAAAACAAAAAACAAAAAACAAACAAAACAAATAAACACGCATCTGTGATATTTCTTCTGGCAAAACATGCCAAATTCCACATTTTTGCAGATAAGAGCTTGAAACTTCTACAGTAAGGTTCTCTGATACGAATCTGATGGTGTGATTTTCATTAAGATACTAGGACTTTCAGGAGTTTGGGTGGGGGAGGGATTGAAAGTAATTGGAGGGTAACTAACCCACCTTTCACGCCCGTTATTTCCCCAAACACATCCAATAAAAATTTTGAGATGTTCATTTTGTTCAACGTAGTTAAAAGTACAGGAAATTAAGTCTTTTAGGATGACAACACTCACAGAATCCTCAGGGAAAGGGTTGTAAATTATACCATGGGGACATATAAGGTTTTTATAGAAAGTTTTGTTGTAGAAACATCAAAAAGGTCTCATTTGATTGGAAATTGAAAGGGCTAGTGCCCTTTTTATAGTCGAAAGTGAATAGCAAGCAACTAACCCGCCTCTCACGCCCACCGTTTCCCCAAACACATTCAATTAAAATTTCGAGATAGCCACTTTGTTCAACGTAGTTGAAACTTCTGGAAATTATGATTCTGAGGATGACGAACCCCCCAAACCCCTCAGGGCAAGGGTTGTAAGTTATGCCCTTGGGGCATATAAGGTTTTTGTAGAAAGCATTTTCGTAGATACTTCAAAAAGGGCTTATTAAATTAGGAACTGAAAGGGATAGTGCCCTTTTTAATAGTCGAAAGTGATTGGAGGGCAACTAGCGCCCCTCCCAAGCACACCATTTCCCCAAACACATCCAATCAAAATTTTGAAATAGCCATTTTGTTTAAGCTAAATGAAAGTTCTGGAAATTAGGTTTTTGAGGATGAAACTCCCCCCAAAGCCCTCAGAGCTAAGGTTGTAAGTTAAGCCATGTGGGCATATAACATTATTTGTTATATTTTTTATAACAAATAATAATTTATTTTATATTTTAGTTTGTTTGTCATTTAGTTTGTTTTGGGTTTCATTTATTTATTGGTACTGATTTGTGGTTGTTGTATGCTTGGTAGATTATTTGATTCTATTTTTGTTCATTTTTGGTTTAATGGAGTTCTTTACTTTTTTTGAAAAGCTTCTTAAGAGCAAAAAGTATTTTTGTGCATCCGTAATCAATGTAGCAGTTTTAAACAGCTTTACTCGAATCTTGGTGTAGAAGTTACGGCCAAGCCATGCTCAAGTTCAAGCTATCTCCGGCTTGAGGCCATCATCTTCTTTTTCAGAAAACGGAAAAATTAATATTGAGCATAAATCCTTATAAACTATTTAACATTAAGTCCAGGAATAGGGTTTAAAATAAAAACAGCATAATTAAGAACTTAAACAGCTTTTTATTCAATTTTAAACAGCTTTGTAATCAATTTGTAAAAAAAACGCAAACTGCCCATTCTTTGAATAAATATTTACCATTGAGGAAATTGGGTATGTTTGAAGATGCGTAGTAAAAAGCCCAAAGGTATTAGGGTGAAAATTTCACGGCCTGTTGAGAGGATCTTTAAATAATCAAAACTCAAAAGACATTATGTGCATCCAGGTTGTCAAAAGGACTTATTTGCAATTCCTGCGGAATGGCTAAGGGTAATAAGTTAAAATTTTCAGGGTATGTTAAAGAAGATTTAAAACTAAACCAAAAGACATTATCTTTATCCAGATTGTTACAGGGGGTTGCCTGCAGTATCGCGGGAACGGCAAAGAGTATTAGTTAGAAACTTCCAGATAATGTTGGGGGCGATTTTCAACCAGCCCAAAAAACACTGCGCATCTAGGTTGTCAATAGATCATAGCTATAATATCTCAAGAACATTTTAAGGTATTTTGTTCAAACTTTCAAGGCATGTTGAGAAACATAAAAAGTAAATCAAAAGACACTGTGTTAAGCCATGATGTTAAGGGGGGGGGGTATCTGCAATATCTTGGGAACCGCAAATGATATTAAGTTGATACTTTCGGGGAATGCTAAAAGGGATGTTGAAGTAAACCAAAAGACAAAGAGTGCATCATGGTTGTCAATTGTACATAAATGCAATATCTAAAGGACGTCTTAATGCATTTAGTTGAAACTGTCTGGGCATAATAGAAGGGATCTTAAATTAATTCAAAAGATACTATAAACATTTATCATAGGCAGCGTAATAGCGCTACCTAAGTAAAGAACGATGTGGGCATAATCTTTTTTTTCGTGGTCTTAGATCAGGGCACTTCGAATCAAAGGAGTTGTCGTAGAAACTTCGAAAAGGGCTCATTCGATTGATAATTGGAGTGGCTAGTGCCCTTTTTAATAGTCGAAAGTGATTGGAGGGCAACTAGCCCCCCCCCCAACGCCCATTACTCTCGCAAACACATCCAATAAAAATTTTGAGATAGCCATTTTGTTCATAGAAAATATGTTTTTGAGGAGGACACTCCCCCACAATCCTCAGGGCAAGGGTGTTAAGTTAAGCCCTGGGGGCATATAAGAACGATGTTGCCACATTGTATTATTTTTTTTTCCTTTTGAGCAGGGCACTTCGTATCGAAGAAGTTGTCATAGAAACTTCGAAAAGGGATTGGCTTGTTCCCTTTTTAATAGTCAAAAGTGATTGGAAGGCAACTAACACCCTTCCATGTCCACCATTTCCCGAAACACAACAAATCAAAATTTTGAGATAGCCATTTTGTTCAGCGTAAATGATTTCCAGATAGAAATTATATTTTTGAGGAGGACACTCCCCCACAGCCTTCAGGGCAAGGGTTGTAAGTTATGCCCTGGGGGCATATGAGGTTTTATAGAAGGTGTTGTCGTAGAAACTTCAAAAAAGGCTCATTCGATTGGAAATTCAAAGGGCTAGTTCTCTTTTTAATAGTCGAAAGTGATTAGACGAAAGTGATTAGAGGGCAACTAACCCTCTCTCACGCCCACCTTTTCCCCAAACACATCAAATCAAAATTTTGAGTTTATGCAACGTAGTTTTAAGTTCAGGAAATTAAGTTTTTGAGGATAACAACCCCCACAGCCCTCAGGGCAAAGGTTGTGAGTTATGCCCTAGGGGCATATAAGGTTTTTATAGAACGCGTTGTCGTAGAAGCTTCAAAAAGGGCTCATTCGATTGGAAATTCAAAGGGCTAGTTCTCTTTTTAATAGTCGAAAGTGATTAGACGAAAGTGATTAGAAGGCAACTAACACCCCTTCCACGCCCCCCATTTCCCCAAACACGTCCAATCAAAATTTTGAGATAGCCATTTTCTTCATAGAAAATATGTTTTGGAGGAGGACACTCCCCCACAATCCTCAGGGCAAGGGGGTTAATTTATGCCCTAAGGGGCATATAAGAACGATGTTTCCACAATGTATTATTTTTTTTTCCTTTAGAGCAGGCACTTCGTATCGAAGAAGTTGTCGTAGAAACTTTAAAAAGGGCTCATTCAATTGGGAATTGGGGTGGCTTGTTCCCTTTTTAATAGTCGAAAGTGATTGGAAGTCAACTAACACCCCTTCCACGTCCACCATTTCCCGAAACACATCCAATCAAAATTTTGAGATAGTCATTTTGTTCAGCGTAAATGATTTCCAGATAGAAAATATGTTTTTAATGAGGAAACTCCCCCACAGTCTTCAGGGCAAGGGTTTTAAGCTATGCCCTGGGGGCATATAAGGTTTTTATAGAAGGTGTTGTCGTAGAAACTTCAAGAAAGGCTCATTCGATTGGAAATTCAAAGGGCTAGTGCATTTTTAATAGTCGAAAGTGATTGGAGGGCAACTAAACCCCCTTTCACGTTCACCTTTTCCCCAAACACATTTAATCAAAATTTTTAGATAGTCATTTTGTTCAGCGTAAATGATTTCCAGATAGAAAATATGTTTTTGATGAGGAAACTCCCCCACAGTCTTCAGGGCAAGGGCTGTATGCTATGCCCTGGGGGCATATAAGGTTTTTATAGAGAGTGTTGTCGTAGAAACTTCAAGAAAGGCTCATTCGATTGGAAATTCAAAGGGCTAGCGCATTTTTAATAGTCGAAAGTGATTGGAGGGCAACTAAACCCCCTTTCACGTTCATCTTTTCCCCAGACACATCCAATCAAAATTTTGAGATTTTATTTAACGTAGTTTTAAGTTATGGAAATTAGGTCTTTGAGGATAACGACCCCCCACAGCCCTCAGAGCAAGGGTTGTAAGGTATGTCTGAGCGGCAATTAAGGTTTTTACAGAACGTTAAATTCAAATAACTAGTGCCCTTTTTAATAGTCGAAAGTGATTGGAAGGCAAATAACACCCCTTCCATGCCCACCATTTCCCCAAACACATCTAATCAAAATTTTGAGATAGCCATTTTATTCCACGCAGTTTAAGGTTCAGGAAATTATACCTTTGAGCAGGACACTCCCCCCACAAGCTTCAGGGCAAGGGTTATAAGTTATCCCTTGGGGACATATAATGTTTTTCCCCCCTCTCACGTCCACCTTTTCCCCAAACACATATAATCAAAATTTTTAGATAGCTATTTTATTCAACGTAGTTGAAAGTTTTGAAAATTAGGTCTTTAAGCATGACAAACCCTCCCCCCACAGCCCTCAAGGCAAGGTTTGTAAGGACTCATTCAATTTGAAATTGAAAGGGCTAGTGCCTTTTTAATAGTTGAAAGTGATCAGAGAGCGACTAACGCCCCTCTGACGCCCACCAATTTTCCAAACAAATCCAATAAAATTTTAAGGTATCGATGTCGTTCAACGTAGTTGAACGTTCTGGAAATTAGGTCTTTTAGGATGATAACCCCCCAAGCGCCCTCAGTCCAAGGGTTCTAAGTTACGCATTGGGGGTATATAAGGTTCATATAGAAAGTTGTTGTAGAAATTTTAAAAAGGGCTGATTTGACCGGACATTGAAATTGCTCTTTTAATTTAATAGTCGAAAGTGGAGAGTAATTAATCCCCCTCTCACGCCCACTATTTCCCAAGAACATTCAGTCAAAGTTAATAGATAGCCATTTTTTTCAACGTAGGTTAAAGTTCTGGAAATTATGTATTTAAGGATGACAAACCCCACAGAGCCCCCAGGGCAAAGGTTGTAAGTTATGCCCTGGGGGTAAATAAGATTTTTATAGATAGAGCTATCGTAAAAACCTCAAAAGGGGTTCATTCAATTAGAAATTGATAGGGCTAATGCCCTTGAAAGCGATTTAAGGTTAAATAACCCTCCTCTGACGCCCACCATTCCCCCAAACACATCCAATCAAAATTTTCAGATAGCCATTTTCTTCAACGTAGTAGAAAGTTCTGGAAACTAGGTCTTTGAGGATGACACCCCCCCCCCCCTGCAGCCCACAGAGCAAGGGTTGTAAGTTATACCTTGGGGGCATATAAGGTTTTTATTGAAAGCGTTGTCGTAGAAACTTCACAAGCCCTTCTGAAGTTTCTACGACAACGCTTTGAATACAAATTTCCAGTTGCATTTTGCGTTCTATAAAAACCTTATATGCCCCTAGGGCATAACTTACAACCCTTTGCCCTGAGTGCTGTGGGGGGTTGTTGTCCTAAAAGATCTAATTTCCAGAACTTAAAACTACGTTGAATAAAATGGCTATCCCAAAATTTTGATTGGATGTGATTGGGGAAAAGGTGGGCGTGAGAGGGGGGTTAGATGCCCTCCAATGACATTCGACTATTAAAAAGTGCACTAGCCCTTTGAATTTCCAATCGAATGAGCCTTTTTTGAAGCTTCTACGACAACACCTTCTATAAAAACCTTATATGCCCCAAGGGCATAACTTACAACCCTTACCCTGAAGGCTGTGGGGGAGTGTCCTCCTCAAAAACGTTATTTCTATCTGGAAATCATTTACGCTGAACAAAATGGCTATCTCGAGATTTTGATTGGATGTGTTTCGGGAAATGGTGGACGTGGAAGGGGTGTTAGTTGCCTTCCAATCACTTTCGACTATTAAAAAGGGAGCAGCCACTCCAATTTCCAATTGAAGATTCTTTTTTTAAGTTGCTACGACAACTTCTTCGATACGAAGTGCCCTGCTCTAAAGAAAAAAAATACATTGTGGCAACATCGTTCTTATATGCCCCTAGGGCATAACTTAACACCCTTTCCCTGAGAGCTGTTGGGGAGTGTCTACCTCAAAAACATATTTTCTATGAATTAAATGGCTATCGTAAAATTTTTATTCGATGTTTTAGCGGGAATGATGAGCGTGGGGGGCTAGTTGCCCTCTAATCACTTTCGACTATTAAAAAAGACACTAGCCACTCCAATTTCGAATCAAATGAGCCCTTTTTGAAGTTTCTATGACAACTCCTTCGATAAAAAGTGCCCTGATCTAAGACCCCCCCCAAAAAAAAAAAGATTGTGCCCACATCGTTCTTTACTTAGGTAGCGCTATTGTCTGCCTATGATAAATGTTTGTAGTGTCTTTTGAAGTAATTTAAGATCCCTTCTATTATGCCCAGACAGTTTCAACTAAATACATTAAGACGTCCGTTAGGTATTGCATTTATGTACAATTGACAACCTTGATGCACTCTGTCTTTTGATTTAGTTCGACATCCCTTTTAGAATTCCCCGAAAGTATCAACTTAATACCATTTGTGGTTCCCAAGATATTGCAGATCCCCCCCCCCCCCTTAACATCATGGATTAAAATAGTGTCTTTTGATTTAGTTTTGTATGTTTCTCAACATTCCCTCAAAGTTTCAACAAAATACCTTAAGACGTTCTTGAGATATTATAGCTATGACCTATTGACAACCTAGATGCGCAGTGTTTTTAGAGTTGGTTGAACATCGCCCTCAGCATTATCTGAAAGTTTCTAACTATACTGCAGGCACCCCCTGTAACAATCTGGATAAAGATAATGTCTTTTGGTTTAGTTTTTAATCCTCTTTAACATGCCCTGAAAATTTCAAGTTATTACCCTTAGCCACTCCACAGGAATTGCAAATAACTCCTTTTGACAACCTGGAAGCACATAATGTCTTTTGAGTTTTAATTATTTAAACATCCTTTAACAGGCCCTGATATTTTCACCCTGATACCTTTGGGCTTTTTACTACACATGTTCAAACATACCCAATTTCCTCAATTGTAAAATATTTGTTCAGACAATGGGCAGTTTGCGTAATCTAAGGCCTTTGCCCCAGGGGCATAAAATCATAATTTTCCTTTCTTTACATTGAACCCATACTGCTCTTTATTTAGGCAGTGCTATTGCGCTGCCTATGAAATGAAGTGAAAAACGAGACTGACCTAAGTACAACAAGGCTGGATAGCTTGAGTACATCTCCGGGTTATTACCAGGGCTAACTACCCAGTCATTACGCGGACTCGGACACCCTGATACCTTTGGGCTTTTTACTACGCATGTTCAAACATACCCAATTTCCTCAATTGTAAAATATTTGTTCAGACAACGGGCAGTTTGCGTAATCTAAGGCCTTCGCCCCAGGGGCATAAAATCATAATTTTCTTTTTTTACATTGAACCCATATTGCTCTTTACTTAGGCAGTGCTGTTGCGCTGCCTATGAAATGAAGTGAAAAACGAGACTGGCTTAAGTACAACAAGGCTGGATAACTTGAGTACATCTCCGGGTCATTAATGATACCTTCAACCTGACTGCTAAACTAAGATTCTATTCCTTTTTATCCCAATGGCATAGTTTCTAAAATTGATTACAATTAAAGCTGTTAAAGTTCCTAATCATGTTGTTTTTAGTTCAAACCCTATTCCTGTACTTAATGTTAAATAGTTTATAAAAATTTATGCTCAGTATTACTTTTTCCATTTTCTGAAAAAAAAATGATGGCCTCAAGCCGGAGATGGCTTGAGCTTGAGCATGGCTTGGCCGTAACTGCTATACCAAGGTTTCAGTAAAGCTGTTTAAAACTGCTACATTGATTACGATTACACAAAAAAACTTTCTGCTCAAAATAAAATTTTCAAAAAAAGAAGAACTCCATTAAACAAAAAATGAACAAACATTGAATCAAATACTCTACCAAGCGTACAACAAGCACAAATCAGTACCAATAAATAAATGAAACCCAAAACAAACAGAAATTAAAATAAGACAAACTCAAAATGAGCAGAAATTAATCTGAGTAGTGTTCTAAACCCTATGCTTGTTAAAAGCCAGAATATAATTTCTACTTTACTGCAAAAAATTCTAATGAATTTACTGAAAAAAATGTGCATTGTCAATTTAATATACACATGCTGATATTTATTCTTTAATAGAATTTTTTTCAGTAAAGTACAAATTATATTAAAAAGGGTACTAGCCCATTCAATTTCCAATTGAATGAGCCTTTTTAGAAGTTTCTACGACAACATATTCTTTAAAAAATGTTATATGCCCCAATGGCATAGCTTACAACCTTGGCCCTGAGGGCTCTAGGGGGAGTGTCATCCTAAAAGGCCTAATATCCAGAACTTTCATCTACCTTAAACGAAATGGCTATCTCAAAATTTTGATTGGATGCGTTTGGGGAAATGGTGAACGTTGGTGGGGGCTAGTTGCCCTCCAATCACTTTCGACTATTAAAATGGACACTAGCCATTTTGGGGGCGGTGGTCAGAAACATGCTCGCGGTACCTCTGCTTATACTAATCTAAGCTGACCATTTTGTTCCAATTCGTTGGTTGGTCGGTGGGCTAGTAACCCGCCACCGTAAAAACTGATTACTCAAGAAACAGCAACAGATAGCCTCGGAATGACTTCTTCTTCTTCTGTGATGACGACTAATGCACGCCCCCGGACAGGATTCTTGAAAACGGCCGAGTGTTTTCGTATTGGATACTGGAATGTTAGAACAGTTAATCAAGAAACACAGCCAGGAAAACTCAACAGTGTAATGAGAACCCTTGATAAGTTCCGTATTGACATAGCTGGACTTTCTGAGACCAGGCTTACTGGTTTTGGGACTTTGAAAACTGAGATTTACCACATCTTATATTCCGGACTTGAGACTAGAAAAGAAGCAGGTGTCGCAATGGCACTAAGTAATCGGGCCAAAAAATGCCTAGTGGACTGGGAACCAATTGGTGAGCGGATTCTTCGTGCCCGTTTCGCCACTTCACAGGCCAAATTGTCAGTTATTGTAGTTTACGTCCCAACAAATGATGCCTGTGATCAAACCAAAGACGACTTTTATCGTGCGTTATCGAATGTCGTTACAAAAACGCATCGTCATGATATTGTGACTGTGTGTGGGGACTTTAATGCTAAAGTTAGAGGTGATGCTTCTTATGCCCCAACTATCCTCGGTAAACATGGACTGGGGGAAATTAATAACAATGGTGGGCGACTAATCGATTTTTGCGCTACTCAGAAACTTATCGTCGGCGCAACATGGTTTCCACATAAACAGATTCACAAGTATACTTGGAACTCGCCTGATGGTGTAACACGAAATGAAATAGACCATATCCTAATTGCGAGGCGCAGGCGACGACGTCTAGAGGATGTTAGAACCTTCCGAGGTGCCGACTGTTATTCCGATCACCAACTTCCTGTTGCCAAGTTCAAGCTGAAACTAAAAACTGTGACAAAGCCCCAGCGGCCAGTGAAAACCTTCAATTTGACGAAATTGCAGGACCCGAACGTATTGCAAAAGTATACTACAGCTTTGTCAAACAAGTTTTCCCTTCTAAGGGACGAAGTGTCCTTGATAGTCAGTGGGAAAAAATTGCAGAAACCGTGAAAGAGGTCGCACAAGAAGTTGTGGGCTACAACAGGAAGAAGAAAGAGCAGTGGATATCTGAAAGTAGTTGGGATATTATTGATCAAAGGGCACAACTCAAAATCCTCGTAGATAAGTATGACCATAGCACGACTTGTTCTAGAGAATATGTAGATAACCTGAAAGCGCAGTACAAGCGTCTTCATAAGCAAGTCAAAGCAGCAACCAGGGATGATCAGAGGATGTACCTCGAAACTATGGCAGAACAGGCTGAGGCAGCCGCTAGATGGGGAGATAGCCGTACTGTGTATGCCATAACGAAGCAGTTAGCGGGTATTTTAAAGGCGTCGTCGACCCAAGTTGAAAGCAAAGATGGCATTTTATTAACCCAGACTGATGACATAGTCCGACGCTGGAAAGAGCATTTTAGCGAGGTACTAAATCAGATGCCTCCCACAACTACTTTAAATATCCCTGAAGAACCACTCTTCGATTTCGGAATATGTTCCGGACCTCTCATGATTAGTGAAGTCAAGTAGGCCGTAAAGACTTTGAAAAACGGAAAGGCTGCAGGCAATGATGGCATATCACCAGAATTACTGAAGTACGGTAGAAGCGCCCAAGCCGAACCCATATTTGAACTTCTTTCCCGTGTTTGGGATGAAGAAAAAGTCCCTAGTGAATGGTCGAAAGCAGTAATTGTAAAACTCTTCAAAAAGGGACAAAAGACTAAGTTTGATAATTGGAGAGGTATTGCTTTACAGTCTGTTGGCAGCAAAGTCCTATGCCAAATAATTCTTAACAGGATTCAAAGTGAAGTGGAGAAAGTTCTGAGAGATGAGCAGCACGGATTCCGCCAGAATAGATCATGTTGTGACCTGATATTTAGCCTGAGAGTCCTGCTGGATGAATCCAATGAATGGCAAGTTCAGCTACTTATAGTATTTATAGATTTTCTCAAAGCCTTCGACTCGATACATCGCGGAACCATGTGGAAGATTTTAGTGCATTATGGAATTCCGACCAAAATTGTAAATATAATTAAAGCGCTATATCATGATATCATGTGCGCAGTACAGACGGAGGGTGGCCTAACGGAGTGGTTTTCTGTTCAGTCAGGTGTAAGGCAGGGCTGCATTCTATCACCATTACAGTTTGCCATAGTGATAGATTTTGTTCTCCGTGGATGCAGTTTTAGTGGCGGTCTACAATTAAATCCACTGAGAGAACTCAATGATGGTGATTTGGCTGACGACGTTGCACTTATTGCCCACGACCCAGAAGATATGCAACGCAACATTAATGAACTCGGTCGTATGGCAAATGCTGTTGGACTCTCCATAAATGCTAACAAGACCAAATCAATGTTGAATGCAGTCATATCTGACTTAGCCGAAGGACTTTTGGTTAACAACGAGGAAATTGAGGAAGTGAAAGAGTTTAAGTATCTCGGCAGCATTCTTACGCAAGATGCCAATTCCGAAAGAGAAATACTGTGCCGAATAACATTGGCTGGGTCTGCTTTCAGCTACCTTAGAAATGTTTGGAGAAATAATAAATATTCCCAGAAGTTAAAGCTTAAAATTTATAATAGAAATGTGGTCTCTGTCCTTACGTACGGCTGCGAAACTTGGAGCATCACTGCTCAGCTAGAACGACGACTCCAGGCATTCGACAATAATTGCCTAATGTCTATCCTAAATATACATTGGACGGAAAGAATACGAAATGATGAAATCTATCGTATGACAAATCATACCCCCATCCTTGATCTCACTAGAAAGCGGCGATGGATGTATTGGGGGCATATGGTGCGAATGGGGGAAGGAAGATTGCCGCACGACGCATGGTGTTGGACACCCCCCGGTCTCCGCAAATCAGGGAGACCGAAAATGACCCTTGGCAGGTCGCTAATGAAGGAGGCGAAGCTGGCGAGGTCCTCGTTGGAGGAACTATGGTTGAAGGCTCAGGACAGGTCGTCGTGTCAAACCACTGTTGCTGCCTTATGTGCCCCCAGGCGTAGGAGGACCTAAGTAAGTAAGTAAGTCTAATCGAATGAGCCCTTTTTGAAGTCTCTACAAAAATGCTTTCTATAAAAACCTTATATGCCCCAAGGGCATATTTTACAACACATGCCCTGAGGGGTTTGGGGGATTTGTCATCCTCAGAATCATAATTTTCAGAACTTTCAACTACGTTGAACAAAATGGCTATCTCAAAATTTTAATTGAATTTGTTTGGGGAAATGGTGGGCGTGAGAGGGGGGTTAGTTGCTTGCCATTCACTTTCGACTATTAAAAAGGGCACTAGCCCTTTCAATTTCCAATCAAATGAAACTTTTTTGATGTTTCAACGACAACACTTTCTATAAAAAACCTTACATGCCCCAATGGTAATTTTATTACCATGGTTTTGATTGGATGTGTTTGGGTAAAAGGTGGGCGTGAGAGGGGAGTTAGTTGCCCTCAAATTCTTTTTACTATTAAAAAGGGCACTAGATCTTTGAATTTCCAATCGAATGAGCCCTTTTTCAAGTTTCTCCGACAAAGATTTCAATAAAAACTGATATGCCCCCAGGGCATAATTTATAACCCTTGACATGAAGATTGTGGGGGGGAGGGGAGTGCCCTGCTCAAACGTATAATTTCCTGAACTTTAAACTGCGCGGAACAAAAAGGCTACCTCAAAATTTTGATTGGGTGAGCTTGGGGAAATGGTGGGCGTTCAAGGGGTGTTAGTTGCCTTCAAATCACTTTCGACTATTAAAAAGGGCACTAGCCCTTTCAATGTCAGATCAAATGAGACCTTTTTGATGTTTCTACGACAACACTTCTATAAAAAAAACCTTACATGCCCCCATGGTATAACTTACAACCCTTTCCCTGAGGGCTCTGAGGGGGCTGTCATCCTAAAAGACCTAATTTCCTGTACTTTTAACTACATTAAACAAGATGAATATCTCAAAATTTTGATTTGGATGTGTCTGGGGAAATAATGGGCGTGAGAGGTGGGTTAGCTGCCCTCCAATTAGTTTCAACTATTCAAAAGGGCACTAGTAATTTCAATTTTCAGTAGAATGAGCCTTTTTTGAAGTTTTACAACAACCTTTTCTAAAAAAAACCTCATATGCCCCCCGGGTATAACTTAAAACCCTTGCACTGAGGGTTGTGGGGTGTTGTCATCCTCAAAGATATAATTTCCAGAACTTTCAACTACGTTGCAAAAATGGCTATCTTAAAATTTTTATTATATTTGTGGGAAAATGGTGGGCGGGTTAGTTGCCCTCCAATTACTATCGACTATTAAAAATGCCACTAGCGGTTTCAATTTCCAATCGAATGAGCCCTTTTTTGAAGTTTCTACGACAACGTTATCTATATAAACTTATATGCCCCCAGGGCATAACTTACAACCCTTTCCCTGAGAGCTGGGGGGGTATCATCCTTAAAAAGCTAATTTCCAAAACTTTCAATGACGTTAAACAAAATGGCTATCTAAGAATTTTGATTGTATGTGTTTAGGGAAATGGTGGGCATGAGAGGTGGGTTAGTTTTCCTTCAATTAGATTCAACTGTTAAAAAGGGCACTGGTAATTTCAATTTTCTGTCGAGTGAGCCATTTTTGAAGTTTTACGACAACGCTTTCCATAAAAACATTATATGCCTCCAGGGCATAACTTACAACCCTTGCCCTGAGGGTTGTGGGATGTTGTCATCCTCAAAGACGTAATTTCCAGAACTTTAAATAACGTTGAAAAAATGGCTATCTTTAAATTTTGAATATATGTTTGAGAAAATGGTGGAGGTGTGAGGGGGTTAGTTGCCCTCCAATTACTATCGACTATTAAAATGGCCACTAGCCATTTAAATTTCCAATGGAATGAGCCCTTTTTCAACTTTCTACAACAACGTTTTCTATAAAAACTTCATATTCCTCCAGGGCATAATTTACAATCCTTTCCCTAAGGGTTGTGGGGGGGGGGGATTTTCATTCTTAAGGACCTAATTTCCAAAACTTTCAACGACGTTGAACAAAATGGCTATTTAAATATTTTGATTGTATGTGCTTGGGGAAATGGTGAGCGTGAGAGGGGAGTTAGTTGCTCTCAATCCATGTTCGACTATTAAAAAGGGCACTAGCCCTTTCAATTTCCAATCAAATGAGCCTTTTTTGAAATTTTTACGAAGACACTTTATATAAAAACCTTTACATGCCCCCAGGGTATAACTTACAACCCCTGCCCTGAGGACTCTGAGGGGATTGTTATCCTAAAAGACCTAATTTTCGGATCTTTTAACTATGTTGAACAAAATGAATATCTCAAATTTTGATTGGATTTGTTTGGGGAAATGGTGAAATCAATAAGAATTCCAAATAGGGATAGGTCCTTTTATTAGACAGTGAAACGAAAATATAAAACAAAGACTCTAAATATTTCGATGACACAGTCGGTCATCATCATCAGTAGAGTTACTAACTTATCAAAATTAAAACAAACTGCTTTTATACTAAACAAAATAATCACTTCCGGGTCAAAGCAAGTTACCGGTCCATTGACTTAAAAAGTTCACTAACAGTTCTTGAACAGTTATAAGATTCAAGAACAGTTACTGAACTTTCTAAGTCAAACTTTCAAAATTTAGCACCTGTAAATTCAGTATTATTTCATTTTTAATTAGAAGAATATTCAACGCAGTATTACAAAATTCAAGAACAGTTAGTGAACTTTCTAAGTCAATGGACCGGTAACCTGCTTTGACCTGTAATTTCGAAGAAACTTGTACCACCTTTACTCAACGCAGCGTTAAAAAATTCAAGAACAGTTAGTGAATTTTTAAAGTCAATGGACCGGTAACTTGCTTTAACCCGGAAGTGATGATTTTGTTTAGTATAAAAGCAGTTTGTTTTAATTTTGATATATTAGTAACTCTACTGATGATGATGACCGACTGTGTCATCGAAATATTTAGAGTCTTTGTTTTATATTTTCGTTTCACTGTCTAATTAAAGGACCTATCCCTATTTGGAATTCTTATTGATTTCGTCATAGAAAAGGCAGTGTGGTCATGGAGAATAAGGGGAAATGGTGGGCTTGAGAGGGGGGTCAGTAGCCCTCCAATTACTTTCAACTACTAAAACGGGCCCTAGCCCGTTCAATTTTCAATCGATTGATCCCTTTTGAAGTTTCACGCCAACGCTTTCTATAGACCAGGGAATAACTCCCAATCCTTGCCCTGAGGGCTGAGGGGGGTTATCATCCTCAAAGACATATTTTCCAGAGCTTTCAACTACGTCGAAAAAAATAGCTATCTATAAACTTTGATTGTATGTGTTTGGGAAAATGGTGGGCGTGAGAGGGGGGTTAGTTGCCCTCAAATTACTTTCGACTATTAAAAAGGCAACTAGCCATTTAAATTTCCAATGGAGTGAACCCTTTTTGAAGTTTCTAAGACAACATTTTCTATAAAAACCTTATATATCCTAGGGATATATTTTACAACCATTGCCCTGAGGGCCCTGGGGGGGGGGGGTTAGCCCTTAAAGACCTAATTTTAAAAACTTCCAACGACGTTGAACATAATGGCTATCTAAAAATTTTGATTGTATGTGTTTGGGAAAAGGTGGGCGTTAGAGGGGTGGTAGTTACCCCCGAATCACTTTCATTTATTAAATGGGCAACTAGCTCTTTGAATTTCCATTCGAATGCGCCCTTTTTCAAGTTTCTGCGATAAAGTTTTCTATGAAAACCTTATATGCCCCCATGGCAAAACTTATAACCCCTTCCCTGAGGGCTGGAGGGGTTGTCATCCTTAAAGACCTAATTTCCAAAACTTTCAACGACGTTGAACAAAATGGCTATCTAGAAATTTTGATTGTATGTGTTTGGGGAAAAGATGGGCGTGAGAGGGGGGTTAGTTGCCCTCTAATCACTTTCGACTATTAATGTCGTGAAGTGTATTTTATGGTATTTGGGGGTTGTAATCGTAGATGCCTTTATTCTCCCTTTATAGGGGAGATAAACTCTGGCCCTAAGGTAATTTAACTTTGGTAGCCTGCCTTAGACTATGACAGAACTAATGAGGCGTACCGACTGGGTATGTTCGAGGGGCTAAAGGTAGATTGTAGAGAGGTTGTCTAAAATACCATACTTTTATTCATTTAGCATATAATAATAATCAGATATATACTTTTTACTGGGACTGGCTGTCCCAAGTGGACCACAAGTCTCAGAAACTACAATAATATATAATAAGATACTTAGACACTTACAATGATACGACAAGATTCCAAGGTATTTCTAAAAACAACGAACCAGAGGTCAGTCCGGCATAAAGTTAGTATCAGATCTCCCCCTTCCGATAAAATGTATCTTTTATACATTTTTATCAACCACACCTTCCCACGTAATCGCTAGGAAGTGGTAATTTCTCAATTTCCCGTTAAACAGAACTTAGCAGGATATGTTCCTTATCTTAACAAAAATTGGTATTTCAAAACTTCATATTTGCGTCTTATATATTTTTACTTAATTAATAATTAACTAAATTAGAAAGCTTTACCACAATACTCCCCATTTAAAGAAGAATTGTCCCAATTCTCAATATTTTACTTTTAAAACAATTTAATTTCGTTTACAGCTATTATGCTGTCATCTTTGGGTCATTATGTGCATCTACCCTCAATGGGTTTTCTTAGGGTTATGTTTCTGGTCCAATATAGGCCATGTTCTTTTTTTTGTTGAAGGATTTCAATTTGATATTTATCCTTGTTTCTCTTTTTTTCTGTCTCTAGGACTGACAATTACTCTTTTACCCTCTTCATATGCATCTTCTGTTTTAACTTGACCCCAAGCGGCTTAAATATAATATTAGTGGTTTTGCTTAAATTAGATTTCAAGTTATATTAGACAAGTTTATGAATTATTTGAGTTTAAATTTAATTCCCCTTAATAATTTAATTTATCTGTGTGATGTGGTTGATATACCGTTTATTTTTCGTTTTAGCGAAACATATAACAATAATGTTATATGTATTACCTTGGATAAATTACATATAACATTATTGACTTTTAAATTTTCACATATTTTTCCAGCACAAAGCATTTTCAAATATTTCAATAACATAAGCCATTTGGGCTATGTAGCACAAT
This sequence comes from Artemia sp. Kazakhstan ARC1039, assembly GCA_029168905.1. NCBI lineage: Eukaryota > Metazoa > Arthropoda > Branchiopoda > Anostraca > Artemiidae > Artemia > Artemia sp. Kazakhstan ARC1039. The sequence goes on from JAQQPU010009159.1 coordinate 23,058, forward strand.
ATCTAGGCCTAAATTAAGTTCTGATTTTATCTCACTTTTGATGAACTTGTAGTAAAGTCTATAGTTTCCATATATCAGTTGATCAAGTATGGTTTGGTTTCTGATGGTATGAGATGATAGTATCAGGATATAATTGAACTGGCTTTGAAATTTGCTACTTTCCAAAAATGTGTCAAAGAAATGATTGAGAAATGGATCCAAAAGAATGTTATGAAAAATTTGATTTCCAAAAAAATAACTAAGGCTGTATCTAAAATAAATATTCACATTAGTATACATATAAAGCATATATTTTTACATATATAGTAGAAGGAAACACTCAAAGTTTTTTTTTTTTTTAACGAAAGTTAATTACTTTTAATTACTTTCTCCTCTGTTTATTCTTAATATAGAATATAGAATTGTGGTAAAGCTTTCTAATTTAGTTAATTATTAATTTAGTAAAAATATATAAGACGCAAATATGAAGTTTTGAAATACCACTTTCAATTTTTATAACTTGATTTTCCGCGAAAATCATTGGGTATTCTTTTATGGTGTACCCTCCTATCATGGCATCCATTGTTTTAACCTTTCCTTCTTTTGCATTTACTGTCGCTAGAACTTGAGCTGTCGTTCCCCCTTCTATTGTGATTTTTCCTCTTATTTTTAGGTTATAATTCGAATCTTCACTTTCGTTATCTGTTGTTACGCAAATTTGCCTATTATTTTCATTTGCCTGGTTTATGGTTATTGTATCGGATATGGGTTCCCATACAATCCCATATTTTCTGATGGCATCTACTCCTAGAATACAAGGAAATGGTCGCTGCTTGCATATTATTACTGTTACTGTTATTTCTATATCCCCTGCACTAAATTTCAGTGGGCATTCTCCCAAAATTGTCAGCTTGTGCCCTGTCACTGATGTCAGGGTATTCTGGCATCTGCTTACGCGATTTTTGACACTAGGAGGAAACCTCTTAAAAACTTCCTCTCGAATTAATGATTTAGATGCGCCTGTATCTAGTAAACATGGTAAATTTTGAAAACACTCAATTTTATAACAACGCAGAATCGGTAGATTATTATTATTTGCATTTGTATCACAAAATTCTATACTATATAGAGGTCTTTGTAAGGAAACAGCTCTGTCGACCCTTACAGGCTGGTTTCTCCGTTTAAATGCCCACTATTTGGCCAAACGTTTCTGGGATTATCCCAGTTTTCTTCAGTGCTGCTACTTTGACCCTGGGTATTGTTAACCGTTTGTCTCCTAGGCCTAAATTCAGGAATATTATTAGGTGTTTGCCAAGTATTATTTGTTCCCTGCCTTCCTAAATTTCTGTCCCCCTGCGTTCTGAATTGGTGTCTTGTCTTGTACGTCTGGCCTTCTTTGCGTATTCTATGCCAGCAATCTGCTGCATAGTGGTTTGGTTTGCTACAATAATAGCAATAAAATTATCTCTTAAATTGTTTGTTTGTTTCCTGGTTATTTCTAAATATTTTTGATCTGTCCTTGTTGGTTCCCAAACTATCTGTCTTTGGTGGGGGAGGGTGCCCATATTTTCTATAGTTATTAGCTGCTAATCTCTCAAGGTCATGGATTCTGTCAGCTATTTCCCTAGACGGCGACCCTCGGCCTCCGTTGCGCCTTTTTGGTTCACGATTCGGCTCCTCAAAGCTCACCCTTTTCTGTCCCCTTTCATGTTTTATACTTTCTTGGGCTCCTGTGTTATTTATTGACATATGGTCAAACTTGTTCATAGCCTCGTCAATTTTTTTCTCTGTTTCGACTAGTATTATAGCCTGCTCTAAATTTTCAGGTTTCCACGATAATATTAGTCTTAATAATTTTTTTGGTAACCCTTGGGTAAAAGTATGTAGTTGTAGTTTCTGTACTGTCTCGTCATTTCCGCCTTTCTCTAATTGTAAACACACGGATCTACAAATTTTGTCGGCATATTTCCTGATACTAGTTGAGGTATTGAATGCGACTACCTCTGTTCTTAGCCTCTCGGAGATGCTTGTCTCTATAAATCTTGTTTTAAAAGATTCAATTAGAGTACTGATGTTCTTGGGCTCTTTTTCCTTAATTGCCTCAAAATGTTTAAGGGCGCTTCCCTTTAATCTGGCAGCCACGCATTGCTCTTTGACCTTATCCTCAAACGATTCAGTTAGTTCGTCGAAAATTTTGAATTTTTCTATAAACTCATCTTCATCTGAATTTCCCGCGTATTCTGGTATAATTTTTGCAATTTCAAGTACTGTTGATAGGGAAGTCATTTTATCCATTGGTAAAGCCATCTTATTTCAATCTACTATTTTTATTTAGCCTTCTCGACCCAGTTTTTCCAGCGACCACCAGTTGTTGTGAAGTGTTTTTTATGATATTTCGAGGTTGTAATCGTAGATGCCTTTATTATCCCTTTATAGGGGAGATAAACTCTGGCCCTAAGGTAATTTAACTTTGGTAGCGTGACTTAGGCTATGACTGAACTAATGAGGTGTACCGACTGGGTATGTTCGAGGGGCTAAAGGTAGATTGTAGAGAGGTTGTCTAAAATACCATACTTTTATTCATTTAGCATATAATAATAATCAGATATATACTTTCTACTGGGACTGGCTGTCCCAAGTAGACCACAAGTCTCAGAAACTACAATAATATATAATAAGATACTTAGACACTTACAATGATAAGACAAGATTCCAAGGTATTTCTAAAAACAACGGACCAGAGGCCAGTCCGGCATAAAGTTAGTATCAGATCTTCCCCTTCCGATAAAATGTATCTTTTATACATTTTTATCAACCAAACCTTCCCACGTAATCGCTAGGAAGTGGTAAGTTCTCAATTTCCCGTTAAACAGAACTTGGCAGGATATGTTCCTTATCTTAACAAAAAGTGGTAGTTCAAAACTTCATATATGCGTCTTATGAATTTTTACTAAATTAATAATTAACTAAATTAGAAAGCTTTACCACATTAAAAAGGGCACTAGCTCTTTGAATTTCCAATCCAATTCAAGTTTCTACGACCAAGATTTCAATAAAAACCTTATATGTCCCCAGGGTATAAATTTAAACCCTTGCCCTGAGGAATCTGAGGGGGTTATCATCCTATAAGACCTAATTTCCAGAAATTTTGATTGAATGTGTTTGGGGAAATAATGGGCGTGAGAGGGGGGTTAGTTGCCCTCCAATCACTTTTAACTACTAAAAAGGGCACTAGCCCTTTCAATTTTCAATCGAATAAGTCCTTTTTGAAGTTTTACGACAACGCTTTCTATAGAAACCTCATATGCCCCCAGAGAATAACTTACAACCCTTGCCCTGAGGGCTGTGGGGGGTTGTCATCCTCAAAGACATAATTTCAATAACTTTCAACTACGTTGAGAAAATGGCTATATCAAAGTTTTGATTGTATGTGTTTGGGAAAATGGTGGGCGTAAGAGGGGGGTTAGTTGCCCTCCAATTACTTTCAACTGTTAAAAAGGCAACTAGCAATTTCAATTTCCAATGGAATTCGCCCTTTTTGAAGTTTCTACGACAACATTTTCTATAAGAACCTTAAATGCCCCCAGGACATATTTTACAACCATTCTCCTGAGGGCTGTGGAGAGGGGGGGGATGTCATCCTTAAGGACCTAATTTCAAAAACTTCCAACGAAGTTGAACAAAATGGCTATCTAAAAATTTTGATTGTATGTGTTTGGGGAAAAGGTGGGCGTGAGAGGGGGTTAGTTGCCCTAGAATCACTTTCAACTATTCAATAGGGCAGTAGCTCTTTGAATTTCCAATCGAATGCGCCCCTTTTCAAGTTTGTACGACAAAATTTTTAATAAAAACCATATATGCCCCAATCCTATAGCTTATAACCCTTGCTCTGAGGGCTCTGAGGGGGTTATCATCCTCAAAGACCTAATTTCCAGAACTTTCAGCTACGTTGAACAAAATGTTTATCTCAAAAATTTGATTTTATGTGTTTGAATAAATGGTGGGCGTGGAAGGTGTGTTAGTTGCCTTCCAATCACTGTCGACTATTAGAAAGGGCACTATCCATTTCAATTTACAATCGAATGAGCCCCTTTTGAAGTTTTTTATTGTTTAAAAAAAGTTGTGTGACAGATTCAAACTTCAGCGTAAAGAGCGAGGTATTGAGGAGGGGACCCCCCTTTCATATACGGAATAATTTCTGTTCGTTTTAAGTTTTAATATTGCTCCTTATTTTCAGTTAAAAAAAACTTGTTTTTTTTTATTTACTTTCTGAACGTTTTCGAAGTAATGCAGCTTTGATTTTGGCTCACCGTACATGAACAATTAAAAAACAATTTGCATGTTAATTTTACTTTTTGGCTAAATGGCTTTCTCGAAATTTTGTTCTGACGTAACTTACGAATTAACGTACGTAACGAACTTCTATATTCGTATGTTTTATTACGTACATCAGGGAGTTTGCCCCCTAGTCGATACCTTGCTCTTTACGCTAAAGTTCGAATTTTGTTTGAATCACAAACCCCTGAATTACAAAGGCCAGTTAATTTGAATAGATAGCTTTTTCGAGAGTGCTAAAAAAACTTTAGCGAAAAGTACGAGGTATTGACTAGGGGGCGAACCCCCTCATATACATAATAATTTCTCTTTGTTTTAAGTTTTAATGTTGCTCTTTACTTTCAGTTGAAAAAACTAGTCTTTTTTATTTAATTTCTGATCGTTTTTTAAATAATGCTGGGAAATCCGGCGCCCCCTTCATAGAAATGTACCTTCCCCCAAGGAAACATCCTTCATGGAAGGATCCTCGCCCTTAACCTCCTTCTCCGACACCCCCCATCAGAAAAAAATCCCTCCTGAAGCGTCTTTATACTTCCCATTAACCAATACTTCGTATATGTAAACAATGTTAAAAATGACACTAGAACTTTTAATTTCCGTTAAAATGAGCTCTCTTAAGATATTCTAGGACTAAAGGATCGATACGATCACCCCTGGGAAAATTAAAAAGAAAAAAAGCAAATAAACACGCATCCGTGATCTTTCTTCTGACAAAAAAAAAAAAAAAAAAAATTCCAAATTTTTGCAGATAGGAGCTTGAAACTTCGCAGTAGGGTTTTCTGATACGCTGAATCCGATGGTGTGATTTTCATTAAATTTCTATGACTTTTCATGGGTGTTTCCCCCTTTTTTCAAAAATAAGGCAAATTTTCTCAGGTGCGTAACTTTTGATGGGTAAAACAAAACTTAATGAAACTTATATATTTGAAATCAGCATAAAACTCTGATTCTATTGACGTATCTATGGGTATCAAAATTCCGATTTTTAGAGTTTCGGTTACTATTGAGCCGGGTCGCTCCTTACGTTCGGTTCGTCACCACGAACTGTTTGATAGCATAGTCACTAACATTGATGACGATTACAGCTGTTTGAGTACTTCATAGTATTATTTTTATTTCAGACCCTACTCCTATGCTAAGGCTTAATAATTTATATGGATTAATGCTCGTTAATCCCTTTTCCCTCTTTTGAAAAAGAGGATGATGACCTCAAGCTGGATATTGCTTGAGCACATCCCTGGGCCGTAACTGCTACACCAAGATTCCATTCCTATTTAACCCAATGGCAAATTCACTAACACAAGTTTTCTTCAACTGAAAGTAAGGAGCAACATTAAAACTCAAAATGAAAAAAAATAATTCCGAATATGAAGGGTTTTCCCTTCCTTAATACCTTGTTCTTCATGCTCAAGTTTTCAGCACTTTTAAAAAGGCTTCCTATTCTACTTAAACAGCCCCTCTGTTTCAGGACTCGCTCTTAAAAAATTGGGACAAATAGTTAAACTTTAGCGTAAAGAGTTAGGTATTGAGAAGGTGGAAACTCTACATATACGGAATAATTTCTGTTCGTTGTTAGGTCTTGACAAGGGGGGGGACCCTTCATCTACAGAATAATTCTGTTTGTTTAGAGTTGTTAGTAGGGTAAGAAGTTCCATTTCTATGGGGCCCCCGTACAAACAGGTTCTTCTAGTAGTCCTATTCTACAGGAGCATTACACTCTTTGCCAGGGGAATGACGAAATTTCAAAGACTAGAACCTTATACTTTGCTTGCGCCCCCGTACCAAACAGGTTTTTCTGATAGGTAAACAGGTCATCACACTCTTTGCCAAGAGGAACGTGTATGACTTGATTGGTGATTAGGATTTGAATAAAAGGAATGGTTTTCACTATAATTCATATTAGTAAGAGAATTGGATTCAAAGAGAATAGTTTTTATTTGAGAGGATATTAGTGGAGAAAAAAAAATGAGTGGTGCATTTACACTATTGGAGATTAATGATGGAACCGACAGCAGCAGCAGCAACGATATACGAGTACCTAATGTAGCTGTGGAAATAACTGCTGGTTGTAGACTATGTCTTGAATGGGACACTATGTATGCTAGATATGTGATATCATTAAGCAAATTTAAGCAGGAGGAACAGCTGTGTTTTGCTGGAAAAGTAAATATTCTCCATATAAATAAACTTCGGTCAGCATTAGATGTTCTATCGAAATATATTGATGAGAACAAAATGCATCAGTGAATATTATTATTGTAATTATGTTCAATAAAACTGTTTCTAAATCAATGGTATTTTTTCTTTTTTTCTAAAGTAGACAAGCGTATATTTTTTTTAGAGTACAAAACGAGATTCTGATTAGTCTGAAGTTGGTTGTGAGAGAGTTAGGACTCTAAAAAATGGATAGATTCGAGAAAGATCGAATCATGAGGAATCTAATTCTTATGGAAAAACGTTTGATTCTAGATGATGATTTTCTAGAGTTGTCTATTCAAAGGAAGATATTTTCTCGGGGAATGCTTGTCGATATAATGAAAACTGATTCTCCATCATTAGACTATTGTATGAAGCTTCTACATCGTGGTCCAAATGCATTTACACAATTTATTGATATATTGATCACGACACAGCAAAATGATATTGTGGATATGCTTTTAAACATTAGTTTGTAGAAATTTAGGACTTTTTTTTTTCATAAGAAAGATGGTGCTCAAGGATGATTTACTCCTCTCTCTCTCTCTCTATCTCAGGCAATTTTTTGATGTTGCTAGCTCAGTTTCATTGTGGCAGTGAGAGCGTCAACACATGACAAAATGTTTCATACATGTCCACTATGTATTTACTCACTGGGCAGTTGGTCATCATGTGAGAATTGCACAATGATTGAGGAGTATGATGAAAAGTGTAGATTATGCAACCCGTGTAAATTGCATAGAGGATATGCTGTACAAATTAAAGGTTGTAATTCCTGTCTTGAAGAGGTGTGTGACTCTCATCCTAGAGGCCACCTATGCTCCAATTGTCATTATGAAAAATGTAAGCAGTGGGAGAGTACATATCCCGGTATGATTGGAAAGAATCCTAACCGGGATTTTAGTTTATTGCTACGAGATTGGTATCGTCGTGGTTTTAGATTGTTCTGGGAGGAGGAACCAGGTCAACGATTCAACTGTTGGAACAACAAGAGAATATGGTTTCTACGTCATTGTTGTGAAGACAATGGGTGTTTTGATTATAAGCCCACTGATTTTTATTTGGCAGTGACGGAATGTGATTCGACACTTGAGGACACTGTTTGTGAAATTGCTTCAAATACGCAAATTGAAACATGTGAATTCTATAGAATGAATGCGAATAGTATCATTGACTATACAAAGAGATATGACAAGAGTGAAGTCACACTCTACTGTAGAAAATGTGACCCTGACATTGCAGTACATCAGAATCAGTACACTGTGAATTCAAATAATCTACCTGCACTAGTTGTTGTTGACAAATACCTAGTAGTGGATGAAATCTAAAGAGTAGAAAAGTCGTTTTATCATGTATATAATTTTTTTTTATTAATAAACAATTTCACATACATCTTTGGAACATTTTATTCTTAGGGCACTAAAATCAATATTAAATACACTTGTAAGTATATTCTCCACTAGAAAGTCGTTCAATTGAGGTAAGTCAACGTAGATGTTGAGAAACTGCTTGTAGGTGTAGCCACGACATCTGAACATGAAAAAGAGTAGTGCATGAAAGCCACATGTCTTAGTCGCTAAATCCTGTACTCTTCGTTGATTTTGAATAATGGTTTTCCCACTGCTTTCAATAAAGTTGCTGATGTATGGAACGTAGAATTTATACGATAGGCCAAGAGGATCAAAAAATTCAATATTCTTCGCTGTTTGGAAGATGCATAGCCAATGACCGGTCTTCAAAGTCGATGGACTGCTATTAACAATGATTAGGGTATTGTTAACACTTGGAATTTTTTCAATGAAGTCCGAGGGTATGCAATAGGACTTGCATTGGGACATGTATGGATCCATACTAAATACATTGATTATTTGATTTGTGTTCATGGTGCAAGGTCTAGTAGAACACTGCCGTCGGGTGTGATTTCCCAATAGGTTTCAAATTGACTCAGTGATATTAGCGTGATACTCTCAGTCAGAGCATCGGCAAATGTACACTCTAAACGTACATTCCCAGTTCGTACTATGCTCATATCCTGTGTGCCTGACAAGTCCAAAACAATAATCCCATGATTTTTTGAAAACATTGATTCGGTTATTCCATTTTCAAATAGTTGAGAGTCATGATCTAGGGATTGCATGGTCAACTCGTACAGAGTTCTATAGGATTTTTTGTCAAATGATAGAGTGTACAGTGGAATACCATTCACTTTGCACACAAGACTAGATAGACCGAAAAAATTAAAATCATGGGGGGATTCAGTCCAGGATCCAACGCCACTGCCACTCTTCACAAAGGCCAAAGCCAATTTTGATGGGATTTCTCCATTGATAAACGATGAATCGCTATAGCTACGAGAACCGGTGGCAATGTGACGTTGATTGGTGATTGTATGGGGGACAAGAAGTTTAATGTTGTTACCATTGGCTCTTAGCTTTTCCACTGCCAATGCAACAGAGCTCATAACTTGTTGTTTTCGGACGTGGAGAATTGCCGATGTGATAATAACATTTGCATCGGGTGCTGCAGGAAGTGTTTTTCTCAGAATGAAATTCGATGGGGCCATCTGTAACTTTATGTCAATCTTGACATTGGGGGGTAGCCATTGGGATATATTGAATATCTCATGATTTAATTTTCCAACTAGATGATACTCCTGGGTCACTGCAGTAGTCAACTCACCGTCAGTATCAACACCTGTTCGATATTCATAGCCCAATGATTGTCCTCTCATCTCCTTGTACGCCTTTGGCGTCATCATCATAAATTGTATGTAGCTTGCATAGTTGGATAAATTATTGCTAGTGCTCACCAATGTCCCATTAATAAATACATTAATTTGTTTGAATAGGTTGTGTAGAATACAGTTTTCATAGGAGAGACCATCGCCGGCATTTGGAGTTGTATTATCTGACTTTTTCTTCACCACAACATTTAAATCAATAAATGTTGACGACAAATCAATGAAATAGTCTTCATTGGAAAATATTTGAAAGTGTATATTTTCCGAGAGGGGTTGTTGAGGGTGAAATTGTTCATAGTAGCCATACTTGACACTGACATCAACATTTTCAGCATTGAATAGATTCAATGAGGAAGTGATTGATGGATATGATTCCTTGTGAGGGAGATAAGTCATCTTAAGAGAAGAAATCCTTCTTTGATCTAACAATCTTTTTCTTCTTCTTCTTCTGCTGCTTCTTGGTCTTTGTTGTTTTATTTCTCAAAGTCCTTGTTGATGTCCTTTGCTTCCTGCCTGGGTGGAGACTGATGAGTGAATGACGCGAACGCATCCTTTTCAATCCCTCCCCATTTTGTCGAGATTTTAATTGTTCGCCAACGGCTCTTGCTGAAGATCTAATATTTTCTTTAACACTCTCCTTGAAATTCTTGCCCGACCCCCAGTCCTGTAGTGTGGAGGCTGCAAAATTTGATGCAGCAGGTACAAGATATTTTCTGGCAAGGGGTAGTGCAGAACGAAATAGCTTAGCAAACCAGCTACCAAGACCATAGCCAGACATTGTAGTACGCCCCTTGTAGTAGTCCAATCCATTGCCTATTTGACGTGGACTCAAAGCACCAACATAACAGTCAATATCGGGACAGACAAATGGAATTCTTCTATTGTTCATTTTTTAGGTGATTGTACCGTCTTTGTCGTTGACAATAGGTCGAAAATGACATGTAATCACTGCTAGGCCTTTTGAAATTGCTATTGGATCACCTAATTCAGTTCTTAGTGTTAACTGACAGAGTTCCAAATAGGAAGTGTTTACGGGAATATACTGAAGATGCTTTATATTGTAGTGGTGAACATGTTCTTGATTGGTTTTTCGTTCAAGAACTCGTAGGAGGGGAACATTTGAATTACCAACCCGAGATGTTTCCACAAATGAAGCGTAGAGAAATATACAAGTGTCCGTGGAGAAGCTGGGTGCATAGTCTGCATAGATAACATGGTCACTACCA
>JAQQPU010009160.1:0-11133 GCA_029168905.1 Artemia sp. Kazakhstan ARC1039
TTGAAGGGATGCTCGTAAAAAATTCAGAGATGGCTCATTTGATTGGAAATTGAAAGTTCTAGTTAAGTTTTTTCGAGTCAAAAGATATTGGAGGGCAACTAGCCCCCACGTCCCTTTTCCCCAAATGCATCCAATAAAAATTTTGGGATAGGTATTAAGTTAAAAATTTCTCAAAAGTCAGATAACAAAAACTCAGGTGTCGTCACAACCGCCCAGGGCCCGGGGGTAGGCGTTGTAAGTTATGCCCTGGGGCATATATTGTTCCTATGAAAGGGATGCTTGCATAAACTTCAGAGAGGGCTCATTTGATTGGAAATTTAATATTTTATGAATGTTTTTATGATTGCTTTATATGTTTGTATGTTTTTGCTAGGATTGCTCATTTAATTTCTGTTCGTTTTGGGTTTCATTTATTCTTTAATAGTAATTTCTGGTCGTTTTGAGTTTGAATTTTAAAAGGTATTTGTATCTGCTGAACTTAAGTTTAAAATGGCCTTTACTTTTCTTTGAAAAACTTATCTTTTGGAAAGTTTCTTTTAATTAATTAGTAGTAAAACTCCGGTGGAAGTGTCTGCTATAAGCGTAGACATGGTAGGACTTATTCTGGCCAGAACAGTTGGAGTAGGAACAGTCATGATGGGAAACGTTGGGATGGGAGGGGTACTAGCAGAAATACCATAGATGTAGTATGAGTAGTAGTGATGATGTGTCGTAGAAACAATCGTGGGGATTTGCCCCTTAGTTAAAATTATATGCTATTCTAGAAAACACATACTTAAAGTGTTTTGATTTTGGAGTTCTGTGCTGCAAAATGAGGTGCCGACTTGTAATTAACAAACTCACAAGTCTATACATGCAAAACTGTGTTAGAAATTAGAAGCTATTTGTGAAGCATGTAGGCATAATATTTTTGCTTCCATTATGTTTTGATTTAGTAGAATTATTCAGTGATTCAATTATTTCTCTTTTTATCATTCAATCATTTGCGATCATTCCCTAATTACTTGCCGAATGATCATAAATCGAAAGATGTACAACATGTCTCTATGTGTGGAGTAGGGGTTGGGGAAGCAATACTTGAAGGGCCATTAAGAGTCCTTGCATAATTTGGGTTATTTGCCCCTGGGACAAAGCCAAACTTTGTTAATACCAAGCATCTTCTGTGAAAAAAAACAATATCTTAAACATGGCTTAATGGTTTCGTTCTTTATGTTGGACATTTGTGTTGCAAAATTAACCTCAGATTTGTAATAAAGAGCATACGACAGCCTTATGTGCTAGCTTTAATGAATATTCACCGCTGTTTTTGAAGTATGAACTGTAGGGGTGTCGGAGAGGATAACACAGCGTTATTGGGGCTTTCACTCCACTCCCCATGAGAAATAACCTGTACCAATTACGACTTGTAGACTATTTTCATATAGCCTATCGAAAACCATCCAGGAGAAACCTCATATTTAGATATAACTCATTCGCCACCTCAGGCTGCCGCTTTTGGGGCCGGTTTGGAGAGGAGGTACTTTACGGGTACAACCGAACGGGTAAATTTTCCTTGTACAGAGAAGAGATAACCTGTCTCAACTTAGAAGGTTAATTCTCCCAAAACAAGATCGCAACTACAAATCTCGTAACCTGGGCCTAGGCTAGAAAAAAACATATGGATGCAATATAATCTGGAAAAACTTAGTTTTCTCTTCAGCAGTTACAATAATACAAGAAAATGCATAGGGAAAAACAATTATAATGGCCTCTCGGGTCGGCTTGTCCTCTGACGTTCTGACCAATTTGCAGCCGGTCGCGACACGAGGTAACCATGTCACTCTTCTAAATTAATTTGCGGCTACAATCACCTCTATCTTCTCGAACCCCACTGTAGAAAACACTTTTTGGTCAGACGAGTGACTCTTATGCAGCTGTGGGCTTTTTTTTTTAGAGAGAGAGAGAGAGAGAAGGATTTATCTACAAAACATATGATAAACAAAAAGTTCTTCCTACCTCCCCTAAAAGGCAAAGCTTTTCGAAGGGGAAGGTAGAGAAAACAAAATCCTTCAGAATAAAAATAACACTCGGTCTCCGACACCACCACACCAATACTATTTCACTAAACAACAAATACATATATAAAAAAGACTATTATTATTTTACTTTTCCTCCGAGAACACCAAATCATCATAGTCCCCACAATAAATAAATCAATTCTTATATTCTTCCTCTTCATTAATAAATCCTTCATTCTTTATTAACAAATCATTCTTCAGGTAATAATCCTGATGACCACTTTTTTTGTTCAGCACTGGGTTTTCTCGAAACTTTATCCGATTTGACCTGTTCCTCTTTCCGCTTGAGGGAACTGGAACGTGTTATTCTTGTTGGTACTTCCGTTATAATTCTCGATTTTCAACTAATTTTCCAATTTCTCGCCAGATATGGTATCATTTTAAAATCGGGCCTACAACAATCTGGTTAATAGTGAAATATATCACCTTACACGAAGTAAATCTCACAAATTCGAATGTCTATAGGCTCTAGGGGAAAAGGGTACATAAATTTATTAGGACCCAACGAAAATCTTTCTATTGAATTAAATGGACTTTAATACACACAGGGCAAAATCCCCTGCTTCACAATAGTCAATATCTTTACCTCAGATATTAATTATTCAGCACCAAACAGCAGATTCTCACGAAACTGCTGAAATGTAACGTGCAACTAGGTAGATTACGCCTAAAGGACAGGCTTCCCACCTTCCTCACAAACACTCAGCAAATTTTCAGTAACTTGCCAAAAATAATCTTCAACTCTGAAGATTATGCTTATTACTCCGCTCAATTCACGTATTTGAATAACTATGCTCTATCCTTAAAAATATGTTTCCTTTTTTATGCCTTTCTTTTCGGTTCTGTTGTATTCACCGTACGTTTGAAAAATTCCACTCTTTTTCTAGTCTCGAATACACATGACATTTTAAATTCATCCGCAATTGTTTCTTGTAATCCATTGAAACAATTTTTCAACAATGATTCTTTGGGAAGCAGAAGTCCCTATAGGTTATGCCTATAAATCCTCTTCCCTACCACGTTTTCGGTGCCGTAATTTTCTTATGAATTGGTCCATGGATCTAAATTTCGCGGGTGTTAGCGTTGTTTATATGTGATATTCTTCTAGGCTAAACTAGCCTGCATCTTCAGAAACGTATGTTTGAATCGTTCTCAGAAATCGCCTTAATCTATAAAGTCATATTTCGGAGTATTTTCTCTCGTAAAGATATACCAGTCTCAATACTACTACTACTAACAACTCACCGCAGCACCAAGCCGCCTGAGGCCAACACAGCTACGCACGATCCTCCTCCACCCCAATCTATTCAAAGCCTCCCTTTTTACACCCACCCACGAAGTTCCCATTTCCTTCAAATCTTTCTTTATGACGTCCTCCCACCCCAGACGGGGACGACCTGCTTTCCGTTTAGCCCTAGATGGTTGGCCGAAAAGAACAATTTTTGGCAATCTGTCATCCTTCATCCGCACAACGTGCCCTAACCACCTCAACCTTTCTTTCATTATAGCCCTAGAGAGCGGTATTGAACCACAATTTTCGTATAGCCTATTGTTTGAAATACGGTCAGTCAGCCGGGTACCCAGAACAATCCTTAAGCAATTTCTCTGGAAAACATCTAGCAAATCTTCATCCGCTTTTCGGAGCGTCCATGCTTCACAGCCATATTTGACCACTGTCATCACTGTAGCTTCTAATATTCTAATCTTGGTTTGCAGGCTTATCTTCCTATTCTTCCAGACTTTTTTTAACTGTGAAAAAACACCCTGAGCCTTAGCTATTCTATTTTTAACATCTTCACTGCTCCCACCATCTTTACTAATAATACTACCAAGGTAAGTGAAGCTGCCCACCTGATCAATCTTTTCATTACCCAACGTCACCTTTTCATCTTCACTTATTCCTAGCCTTAGTGACTTAGTCTTCCTAACATTAATTTTCAAACCAATTCTAGCACCCTGAACTCGCAAAACCTCTAAAACTTCATTCATTTTGCTCACACTTTCATCTAGGATGCTTAAATCATCAGTATAATCCAAGTCCAGGGGACTTTTTCCTCCCCATTTGAGTCCGTGGTCTCCCATTGCCTTTCCTGTGCTCCTTAAAACAAAGTCAATCAAAATAACCCATATAAAGGGGGATAGAACACAGCCCTGCTTAACTCCTGATTTAATGCAAAACCAGCTGCTAACCTCATTTCCTACCTTAACCGCAGCAGTGTTGTTCTCTTACATAGCACTAATCACTTTAATGTATTTGTCTGGTATACCATACAAGGATAAAACCGTTACAAAAGTTCTTCTTTCAACAGGATTGAACGCTTGCTCCTAATCTATAAAACTGAGGACCAAAAATGTTTGAAAACTCAGGCACTTCTCAATTATTAGCCTAAGAGTTTGGTCGACACATCCTCTACCTTTTCTAAAACAGCACTGCTCTTCTCTTAAAACTTTGTCTACGGCATCTCTCAGTCTAAAAAGTATCATATTACTAAGTAATTTACTACCTACAGAGACCAGACTAATGCCTCGATAATTACCACACTCACTTTTTATCACCTTTCTTATAAAGTGGCTTAATTAAGGTTTTCCTAAAATCGTTAGGTACTTCCCCTTTTTCAAAAATCATATTCATAATCTTCAATAACTTATTTCTGATCTCAGAGCCACAATATTTAAGAAACTCATTTACCACCCTATCAGCACCTGGAGCCTTATTATTCTTTAATCCTTTTAGTACTGTTGCTAATTCCTCCTCACAAAACAAATCTTCCTTCACATTCAAAGTATCACAAACTTTTTCATTTTCCTCTATATTTTTTCCTGCAACTCTATCTCGGTTAAGCAAGTTCTCAAAATGTTCGGCCCATCTCTCTTTAGTTTTTTCCTTATCGCTAATTGCGACCCCATTCCTATCTTTAACTTGGACAAGTCCGGCTTGACTACTCCCTCTCAATTTGTTAACGTGCCAGTACAATATTTTACTATTATGCCGTCTAGCTGCATCTTCCAGATCCTCGGCAATTTTATCCATGGCCTCCACTTCACACCTCAGTTCATATTTTAATGCTTTCTCCACTTTCTTTACATTTCTTTTGTTTTCATATTTTCTATCACTCAGATAATTCTTGTACAAGTCCTTTCTCCTTTCTATTAAACATAAAGCTTTTTCACTAATATTCTTAGCTGCAGTTCTAGCTTTCTTCCCTAATACACCTTCAGCAACTTCACAAATTATTTTTCTAAAATTATTCCAACCATCTTCCACATTATCAAATTTTAAACTCTCAAGTTTAGTATTCAACTGTTCCTGGAAAGTTTCTCTCAAATTCTCATCCTGGAGTCTACCAACATCATAACTTCCCCGGAGGTAGTTACCCTTCCGATATTTCAGTTTTAAATTAACCCTTGACACTACTAGATGGTGATCTTTACTTTTAACATCAATAACAGCACTCCTATATACCCTAGTATCTTGTATTGATCCTGCCAGTCTTCGGTTTACTATAACATAATCAATAAGGTTTGCTGTCTTACCATCACGTGAATACCATGTTAACTTATGAGCCATTTTATGACCAAACACCGTATTGGTTATAACTAGATTGTTATACCTACAAAATTGCAAAAGTCTATATCCATTACTGTTTTCTTTTCCTACAACAAATTTACCTAGGCTGGGATACCATTTATCCCTATTTCTACCAACCTGGGCGTTAAAATCTCCCAGTAATAGCATCATATTTCTACCTGGGACCTTGTCTTTTTCCTCCTGTAACTGTAAGTAAAATTCATCTGAGTCCCTAGTATCTCCGTCAGTTGGTTCTACAGGGTCGTATACTACTATAACTGATACCCTGAACTTTCTAGTCATAAAATGAGCAATTAGTATTCTATTATTAATACCTTCCCAGCCTAAACAAGACTTAGCAGCTTCCTTATTCATCATGAGCCCTACTCCCTGTCTATGTACCCCATCCTTCCTACCTGAGTAAACAAATTCTATATCACCTAATTTCATGCTTCCTACCCCTGGGATATGAGTTTCTGAAACTCCTAATAAATCCAGTTCGAATCGTCTGAATTCGTCAGTCAAAATATCGATACGATAGTCATTTTTTAATGTCGTAACATTCCAAGTTCCAATTTTCATGTTCTTTAAATCATTGAAATTATTTTCGCCTCAGGAAAAGCAATGATCCCGGATACCAGTGCAGGACGGGGATCACATATCTTCTCAAGTCTACACCGAAGTGCTTAAGCCGGCTTAGAACCGGACAACAAGAAGTCCCTGGGACCTCCATGAATGGAGGCTTTGTGCAATCCTGGGCAACATGGTTTTCAGCACTTGGCGATGCTCTTCTATCAAAAAGAATCGAAATCCTGCACAGACATTCTCAAGCCTATTACCACTGACTCATTATATATTCCTGCCTACAAATATTGTGCTACTACGGGGAGGCAATCCATAATAGATAAATTAGCTAGGAAGAGGCTTTTCAGCCCAAACACGCCCATCAAAACATGCCAAGCCCAGAAGAAATGTCCATTAGTCACAATCCCGTGAGAATGCTGTGTCGTTTACTAGGCTATAGTTTCCTCGAGGGGCGCCACTCCTCAAGTGGGAATAGAGTTGACCGCAAGGTCCCCAGTCTTGCAGGTACCCCGAAAAGGTCGAGGCAACCCTTTGCAGAGGCCGTTGTCCATAGATCTGGATCTTACGCCCTGCCACAGTTGTCCTCCTATAGAGGATCCTCCCGCGATGGTGTTCTGCATCACCATGCAATTTAACCCATTACTGGGAGAAGGTTTGCAACTCATGGGACTTGTGGACAAACCAGTGGGTCCTTTTGAGTGTACATTTGAGGGGCCTTCTTCCTCCTCCGCCTGTATTTATGACCCCGGGCGAGGGTGTCCCAGATTCTATTATGGACCCCCAGGGACAAGGTCCCCCCTTGGTCCGTGCCTCCTATGGAGGTACCCAAACACGCAAACTACTTATAAATATATATAACTCACTGAATATATAAGTTATATACAGAAATTAGAACTCACTGAATATATAAGTTAAATATAGAACACACTGACATATTTAACCTACTACTTATAAATATATATAACTCACTGACTATATAAGTTATATACAGAAATATAGAACACACTGACATATTTAACCTACTACTTATAAATATATATAACTCACTGATTATATAAGTTATATACAGAAATATAGAACTCACTGACATATTTAACCTACTACTTATAAATATATATAACTCACTGACTTTATAAGTTATATACAGAAATATATAACTTACTGACATATTTAACCTACTACTTATAAATATATATAACTCACCGACTATATAAGTTATATAAAGAAATATATAACTTACTGACATATTACCCTCGTAGTATCACGGAGAAAGGCGAATGAGCGTGTAAAAAAGGTAAGAATGACAGTTGTCTTCCCTTGAAGACCAGTGAGGGAGCCTCACAGAAGAAGAGAGCTCGGGAGGGTAAGAAAGACAGTTTCCTCCCCTTGGGGACCGTTCATGGAGCTTCAGAAAAGACGAGTGTGAAAAGGATGTGTAATCTTTAAAGCCTCCATACTGGAAGACCAGCGACAGAGCTTTAAAGATTAAAGGGAAGTGAGCCCATATGAAAAGGTAAGAGGGGAGTTGGTTGATAAAAGGTAAAAGGGGACAGGAGTTGGGTAGTAAAAGGTAAGAGGGGAGATAGGATAAGAGGAACTAATTGAGTATAGCTTTAATTCCAAAATTTAGTAACATTCGAAAAATATTATACTCTGGTAAAAAGGTGACAAAAAGTTTCCACTGGGAATCTTGAAAAGGCAACTAAGCTTAAACATGTCTACATTGGCCAACCCCACAATGACGAATCACTACCCATCAGTAGGGTTAAACGTTTAAGTAATTTTAGCATGAGATGCGATCATTCATTTTATCTGACTCTGGCCTTAAGGCCAGGCACACATGCAATACTAATACCACTGAATAATTTTACATAATTTATGGGATATTCATTTTCAGTCAGGATATCCAAAAACCGATAGCAGTCAGGATATTCAGTCAGGATAGCCTGTGCATGACAACTTTTAAACTAATTAATTCAAAAAACTGTTTGTCAAAAATACTTTTCAAAGAAATGGAAAGAGTAGTATTAAAACCTAGAATTAGCATAAGAAAGTGCGAAGGGCTCGACTCCTTGAAATTTTGATGCACAATTTTTGAATAAAACCATAAGAAGAAATATACCTATTTCAAAATGGCATGTTTATAACACAAAGCCAATAAAAAACCACCAAAAAAGAGCAAAGTCTTCAATTACCATGAAGGCAAATATGAGAACTAGGAAGAAGTGACAGAAATATGAGAACTAGTGAGGCCTAGCAAAACGAAAAAACTTTTAATAAATAAACTGTTCGTTGAATACGAATATACTTCATAAGTTTTATTTTACTTTATTTATGTTTGTGTTCTTTTTCTCTTATTTTTATTGTGTGCACTTGCTGAGTTTATCTGTTAATCTTGAATATTATTTCTCTTCTCTTTATTTTTACTGTTGTAATTATTTTAATGTAAACTAAAGATCAGAATGTTAACAGCTGTTAGACATAGCATTACACCAGCAGCTTTTCTCCGGTGCAGTGAATAAATACAGAGTAACTATTGATAGTTTGTGATATTTTGGTGATAAATAAACAAAAATAAACTAAACATGGGAATTTTTGTAAAACAAATTAAGGAGACTAATTTTTTAAGCTCTGTGCAAGTGTACGCATAATCAAACTTGTATTATTGAAGACATAATCAACACAGAAGTTAAAAGTTTACGATTAGAAATGTTTCATTCCTACCTTTTCATGTATTTTTTTCTTCGCTAAGTCAAACAATGCCTTTCCTCTGGACAACATGACTATCACTAAATAAAAGTTGCGAATATTACAAGAAAAAAAACATGAATGCACGAATACGTCATTTTTAGAGGTTTTCTGATGAGTGGAAATACATTCACAGTTTTGACATGGTTTCTATGGCCACATCACAGTATAAAGATATAGTTTATATACTGTGTTTATATACTGTGTATAGCCTATAATTTATATACTGTGGGCCACATTCACGGTTTTGCTGCAAGTTGTTGATAATATATTCACGGTTTTGCCAAGATTTACAAAACTGACTTATAGAAGGAGTCAAGATAGACGAATTTGAACTGCACCAATGGAAAGAGCGTGGTCGAAATAGTATGGAGCGATATATAACTCAAAATGACGAAAATGACATTCACGGTTATGTCTTTGGACAGCCGTCTTAGTCTACATCCAACTTTGGTGGAAATAAAATTCCATTTTAAAAATATAAACTTAATGTGATGTAGCTTCCTCTGTATGGGTCTGTACAGGGGACTTTTGTTTAATGTACTTTCAGTCATATTAACTGAACAGATCACGGTTGAGAAGGAGCCTGCTTGGCTTTGTTGGCATCAGGCGGCTTGGTACTGCACTGAGCTGTCAGCAGCTGGTTACCAACTGGATATATTTATGTCCGAATGACATATTCCTATGTGCCGGGACACAATGACATAATAGGGCAAATAAGGGACAAATGTTAGAAATTTTGGACATAAAATGGACGCATAAAACAAAATATTTCTCTACTGGATATAATTTTTTTTTTTTTTTTTTTTTTTTTTTTTTTTTTTTTTTTTTTTTTTTTTTTTTTTAGAAACAGTGTCACTTTTCACCAAAGTTGTGCTAAAACTGCTTATCTAGTACTAATTCTACTTAACTACTTACTTTCTACTATTGTTTTTACCTTTTTTACGGTATTTTTTTACAGTTGCTTGCTCTTTCCCGAAAACAACTATCTGCAAATACTCTTGAAATTTTTGGCAAGTTTGTATTTTTTATTTTTTTTCATCTACAAACGACTTTATTTCTCCTTTTTTTTTACGCTACAGTCAAGATAATAGACAAACAGGCACCTCTTTCGTTAATTAATTTTAAAAAAAACAAAGTTTTTCCGAGGGAAGTAAAGAGCGAAGTTGAAACTTAAAACCAAAAAAAATTATTCCTTCATATCCTAACTAACGTATATCAATAAAACTAATGCAAATAAATCAACTGTTTTTGCCTATGTTTGTAGGGTTACAGAAAACTCGCGCTTTACTGAAAGCCAAGCATAAAAAAACAAGAATATTGATTTAGGAGTCAGAAGTAAATACGTAGCCTCACAACAGCAAACTAATCTGTAACGCTTTTCATAGCCCTAAAGGAGCTGTGATGTCAGTAACTTTCGGTATACAATTAAAATTATCTTGAAAATTTAGGCATAAAAATAATAAGTAATTACACAGCATGTAAAGTAATCGATTGATTCATCAGGTAACATTTTGGTCTCACCTAGTGTTACTCGAAATGAAGAACATAATCAACCGTAACGTGAACTCTGGAAATCCAGTTATTTCTCTCTGTAAAACGGAGAATTTTAAGTTGTGATATGAATTCTAAAGTGAGTCTGTAGTTACACTTCAAACTTGTCTACAAAATAATCATGAAATGTCCTTTTCAGATCCAAAACGAAAGTCAATCATTGAACTAAGCTCATTGTGCAGAAGTGATGCCAAATTAAGCGAAAATAAATAAATAAAGCAACAATCTAAAAAGGCTTTACTTTTATACTGTTAAAAGTGTCCTTAAAAGGTTTACTTTTGCCGTACCTAAACTCCTATAATGTTTTGTGTTTTCAGTAAAGCGCTAGTTTTCTGTAATCCTACAAACATAGGGGAAAACTGTTTTTTTGTTTACAATAGTTTTATTAATATATGTTAGTTAAGATATGAAGTAATAATTTTCTTCGTTTTAAGTTTCAACTTCGCTCTTTAAAAAACTTCGTTTTTTTAAATTAATCTATGCTCGTTTTTTGATTAAAATTCAGTTTAGAAAAAACACTGCTATGACCTCTTTTATTTATGCGGAATAATTCCTGTTCAATTCAATTTAATTGAATCGTTTCAAGTTTTAATGTTGGTCCTTAGTTTCAGTTGAAAACTT
>JAQQPU010009160.1:11418-33532 GCA_029168905.1 Artemia sp. Kazakhstan ARC1039
AAAAAAAAAAAAAAAAAAAAAAAAAAAAAAAAAAAAAAAGAAATAGATCTTCAATTCCTTGTTTAAAAAATTAAATTTAATAGCACTTAAGGAAGTAGCTCCAGGCGAGTAGCTACTACAGAAAATGTTAACTGAGAGGACAGGTTTGTGTATCGACATACTTGCGGAAACTTTTTCTAGTGCAACAGTAATGGGCCTTTAGGCTTAGGGATTTATTTGGCCTGTCCCTAAGTGAAAAGCCACTCATTACTCAGAAATGAATGGAAATTTTAAAAAAGATCATTTCTTGTCTAGGTACGATATATGGTATTATAAACTAAGTTTGTTTTCATTTCAAAAATATTGGGAAGAATTACCAACTGAGGTCTGGGAAGGGAATTACATTTTCCTCCCTGCTTAAATTTAGTTTCTCCAAAAATGTTGTCAAAACTAAGATCAGTCTGCATAATTCAAGAATCCACTGAAACAGGTCATTTTTCTTTAGTGCATATTTACCTTTTTTATTACTATACGGCTAGTTTTTCAGTTTTCTCTGTCATTTTCACTTAATTTGGGAAAATTGACTCCAACGTTGACCACCTCCCCCACAGGATCTTGACAAAAGTACACCACTCGTTGGGTTATGGATTTAACGATCTACTCATAATATCTTTGCAAACTATGGCCCGGATGTCCTCTATTCCCTTTTGAATCAAAATGCTTTACCAAATACCTTTCTGGGACATGCGTTAAAAAATGAGTGCATCACATTTACAAAAACAGTGAAATTATCTGAAAATTATTGTATAGAAGGTTGAAAACCATGATCGAAAAAAAAAACAAGCAGGAGTCGAACGCAAACCGCTCTACTTCGAAGTCGAGCTCTGTACCAACAAAACCAGGCCTCTACAACCTAATTTGATATATTAGTGTTTGCACCTTAATTGCATAGCTTGTTAAGGGGGCTTGGAGGAGGAAGTACGGGAGGTGTTCTTGCAAACCTCCGGTTAAGGGTTTTGGACCATAAATATTACCATGATGATATCGTTTTATACTTCCAAGCTTTTCTACTTAAGAAGTGACATCAAAAGAGTTTGTTTTTAATATTATATCACATTTACGGATGGTAGAATTAATAAACATCACGTAGATATGAGCAGTAGGGTTCAAATGAGCCATTAAACGTTACTCTAAAAAGTTATGGTAGCCCACTAGCCCCAGTTTCTCCACTTGAGACATGGCACCAAAAGTGCTATTTTTAGTACCATTTGGAACTTGCTGATGGTGTAATTTATAGGAAGGACGTAAGTAGTATTGATATACACAGTCCAGAATTAGATTGTATAATGCAACCTGCCAGACAGGTATCTAGTACTTTCAGAACTAGATATGAGTCAAAACTTGTCAAACAGGTTAATAACCTCTATCTTAAAGGTATCTTGCATCTCGTCCAGTACTGATTACATTATTAGAGGTATCAAAGATAATTCTTTTGCATGAAGCTAGCTTAATGATGATTTGAATAATAGGGATGAGACAGAGTTCGATAATATTCTTATTTTTAAAATTGTTTATCAGTTAATGTAAGTCTCACGCAACTTCACATAAATGTTAGAATAGCATCTTTGGTATCAATCTATGGAAACGGTTAGCGATGACAAGAAGATCTTAAGACTTGACTTGGCTTTACTTCTCGACTGTGTTCTGTATAATACACAAATACCAATTGAGCAGTGTTGCCAATATAAAATATGCTTTAGCGTTTGAGTATGCTAAAAATTTGAAACTAATAGAGCCGTAGGCGCCATGAAAAGATCACATGAATTGACCTAGCTTTCACTTCTCGGCTGTGGTCGCTATAATACACAACTATATAATGAGGGATGGGGGTAATGTATAATATTCTTTAACGATGGAGTATACTAAAAAGTTGAACCTAATAAAGTTGTAGATGCCAACATGACCTTGTGACTTAACTTAGCTTTACTTCTCGACTGTGCTCTGTATAATACACAAGTACCAATTGAGCAGTGTTGCCAATATAAAATATGCTCTAGCAATGGAGTATACTAAAAAGTTGAAACTAATAGAGTATTAGGCGCCAAGAAAAAGATCACGTGACTTGACTCAGCTCTCACTTCTTGGCTGTGGTCGATATAATAGACAAGTACATAATGTGGTATGTGGCTGATATAAAATATTCTTTAGCATTGGAGTATACTGAAAAGTTTAAATTAATAAAGTTTCAGATGCCAAGAAAAGAATTTTAATGTAGAAATTCAGAATAATCCTTAGAAATCCTTAGAAATCAACTAGTGAGATGGTTATGGATTTGAACCGTCAAGGACCGCAACCACCAAGGGCCTCAAGCTCCGAGGATCCCCTCTCCCCAACCTCCAAGCGGCCCCCTGCCTCCAAATTTTTGGGTCCCTCCCCCCATTTTTTATGCTTCTTTTTTTGAAGTTTATTTTTTTACTTTTTTATTTATTTTTTTAACGTACTAATTTTTTTCAATTTTTTTACATTTCTTAGAATGACATGAAAAATACATAAAAGGTAAAAAATTCACATTTAATATTTTCCGAATTCGAAATGAGAAAGATATAGATATTTTAGTCGTGACTTTTACTATTGGAAAAATAATGTTTGTTGTAGTCCTTTTTTGGACTGAATTTTTTTGGACAGAAAATTTCAACTTTTTTTAAATATCTTCAAATGACATGAAATATGCTTGCGGCTGTACCAATCGTACTACATGCTTGCTCATAGACACGATGCAGCTTTCCCAGTGGTACTCTATGGTCGGTTATCGACACAGCGCGGCTGTACCATTTGACAACTAGAATTACATCAATCAACAACATAGCAGATTTTTACATGGATCAAAGTGTTGAGTTAGAAATATCTTTGTATTGTGACTGTGCTATTTGTAATGGCCACTATCATGACTTCAGTAATTCGTATGAGAGTAATGCAGCAAATTTAGAAATCGTGGAAAACGAAATAGAAAAGGACAATCTGCGAGAAATGAGAAGAAGAATCTTTGATGAAATGGTGAGAAAAAGGGCAGGCTCATCAGTTTCTGCAGTGGAAGAAAGTGACCAATATCACAAGTATAACTTTTTTCTATCTTTTATGGAAAATTTAGAACAGAACTTTAAATTTTTTTACGTCTTCGAGAAAATTCAGAACTGAAGTGGAACCTTTTTATTTTCTTTTTATTTTCTTTGCAAAAAACTAGAATTTATCTGTAACTTTTTTTTCTTTGAGAAAATTCAGAAGAGAACTTTTCTTCACTTTGTGGAGAAAACTCAGAATTAAAGTGGAAATCTTTATCTTCGTGGAGAATATTCATAATCAAAGTATAACTTTTTTCTATCTTCTACGGAAAAATTTAGACCAGAACTTTAATTTTTTTACGTCTTTGAGAAAATTAAGAACTGAAGTGGAACCTTTTTTATTTTCTTTGGAAAAAAATAGAATTGAACTGTAACTTTTTTCTTTTTTTGAGAAAATTCAGAAGAGAACTTGAACATTTCTTCACTTCTTTGAGGAAACTCAGAATTAAAATGAAACTTCATTTTCGTGGAGAATATTTAGAATCAAAGTATAACTTTTCTATATCTTTTTTGGAAAAATTTAGAACAGAACTTTAAGTTTTTTTCACATCTTTGAGAAAATTCATAACTGAAGTGGAACCTTTTATTTTCTTTGGAAAAAATATTTTTTTCTCTTCTTTGGAAAAATTCAGAAGAGGACTTGAACATTTCTTCACTTCTTTGAGAAAACTCAGAATTAAAGTAGAACTTCTTATCTTCATGGAGAATATTCAGAATTGAAGGATAACTTTTTTCTATCTTCTACGAAAAATTTAGAACAGAACTTTAATTTTTTTCACGTCTTTGAGAAAATTCAGGATTGAAGTGGAACCTTTTCATTTTATTGGGAAGAAATTAGAATTGATCTGTAGCTTGTTTTTTCTTTGAGGAAATTCAGAAGAGAACTTGAACTTTTCTTCACTTCGTTGAGAAAACTCCGAATTAAAGTGGAACTTTTTCTCTTTTTTGGGAAAACTTCAGAAGGGAACTCGAACTATTCTTCGCTTCTTTGATAAAACACCAAATTAAAGTGGAGCTTTTTCGCTTCTTGAGCTTGAAGAAGCACTTGAACTTTTCTTCACTTTGTTGAAAAAACTCAGATATAAAGCGGAACTTTTTCTCTTCTTTTGGAAAAATTAAGAAAAGAACTTGAACTTTTCTTCACTTTTTTGAGAAAACACTGAATTAAAGTGGAACTTTTTCTCTTCTTGGGGAAAACTCAGAATTGAAGTATGACTTTTTTTAACTTCGGAAAAAAATTTATTTCTCATCTTTGAGAAAATTCAGAACTCAAGTGGAAGTTTTCTTTTTTTATACTTTCATTGGAAAAATTAAAATTGAACTAATTTTTTCTTTTCTTTGAGAAAGTTCAGAAAATAAAAAAAGTTCCACTTCAGTCCTTGATTTTCTTAAAGACGTGAAAAAAAATTAAAGTTCTGTTCTAAATTTTTCGTAGAAGATAGAAAAAAGTTATACTTCGATTCTGAATATTCTCCATGAAGATAAAAAGTTCCACTTCAATTCTGAGTTTTCTCAAAGAAGTGAAGAAATGTTTAAGTTTTCTTCTGAATTTTCTTAAAGAAGAGAAAAAAAGTTAGTTCAATTCTGAATTTTTCCAAAGAAGAGAAAAAGTATTTTTTTCCAAAGAAAATAAAAAGGTTCCAATTCAGTTCTGAATTTTCTCAAAGACGTGAAAAAAAATTAAACTTCTGTTCTAAATTTCTCCGAAAAAGATATAGAAAAGTTATACTTTGATTATAAATATTCTCCATGAGAATAAAAAGTTTCATTTTAATTCTGAGTTTCCTCAAGGAAGTGAAGAAATGTTCAAGTTCTCTTCTGAATTTTCTCAAAGAAAAGAAAAAAAGTTACTGTTCAATTCGATTTTTTCCAAAGAAAATAAAAAAGGTTCCACTTCAGTTCTTAATTTTCTCAAAGACGTAAAAAAATTTAAAGTTCTGTTCTAGATTTTTTCGTAGAAGATAAAAAAAATTATACTCTGATTATGAATATTCTCTATGAAGATAAAAAGTTCCACTTTAATTCTGAGTTTTTCCCACAAAGTGAAGAAAAGTTCAAGTTCTCTTCAGAATTTTCTCAAAGAAAAAAAGTTACAGATCAATTCTAATTTTTTTCAAAGAAAATAAAAAGGTTCCACTTCAGTTCTGAATTTTCTCAAAGACGTAAAAAAAGTTAAAGTTTTGTTCTAAATTTTTCATAGAAGATAGAAAAAAGTTTATTCTTCGATTCTGAATATTCTCCATGAAGATAAACAGTTCCACTTTAATTCTGAGTCTTCTCATAGAAGTGAAAAATGTTCAAGCTCTCTTCTGAATTTTCTTAAAGAAGAGAAAAAAATTTAGTTCAATTCTTAACTTTTTCAAAGAAGAGAAAAAAGTATTTTTTCAAAGAAAATAAAAGTTTCCACTTCAGTTCTGAATTTTCTCTTAGACGTAAAAAAAATTTTAAAGTTCTGTTCTAAATTTTTCCGAAAAATATATAGACAAAAGTTATACTTTGATTCTGTATATTCTTCATGAAGATAAAAAGATAAAAAGCACATT
This sequence comes from Artemia sp. Kazakhstan ARC1039, assembly GCA_029168905.1. NCBI lineage: Eukaryota > Metazoa > Arthropoda > Branchiopoda > Anostraca > Artemiidae > Artemia > Artemia sp. Kazakhstan ARC1039. The sequence goes on from JAQQPU010009160.1 coordinate 17,060, forward strand.
TTAATTCTGAGTTTTCTCAAAGAAGTGAAGAAATGTTCAAGTTCTCTTCTGACTTTTCTTGAAAAAGAGAAAAAAAGTTAGTTCAATTCTGAATTTTCCAAAAGAAAGAGAGAAAAGTTCCTCTTCAGTTCAACTTTAATTCTGAGTTTTCTCAGAATTAGAAAGTGTAGAAAAGCTCAAGTTCTCTTCTGAATTTTTCCCCCTGGAGAGAAATAGTTCCACTTTTAATTCTGAGTTTTTTTGAAGAAGTGAAGAAAAATTCAAGTTCTATTCTGAATTTTCTAAAAGAAAAGAAAAGAAAAAAAATTATAGTTCAATTCTAAATTTTTCCATAGAAGTTAGAAGAAAGTTATACTTCGATTCTGAATTTTTCCCCAAGAAGAGAAAAGGTTCTGCTTTAATTCTGTATTTTCTCAAAGAAGTGAAGAAAAGTTAAAGTTCTCTTCTGATTTTTTTTCCCAAAGAAGAGAAAAGGTTCCACTTTAATTCTGAGTTTTCACAACGAAGTGAAGAAAATGTCCAAGTTCTCTGAATTATCTAAAAAAAATAAAAAAAAGTCATAGTTCAATTCTAATTGTTTCCAAAGAAAATAAAAAATCTCCGACTTTTTAATAAACATTCTAAGCGCTTACGTGCTGGCGTACCCTAAAAATAATGGTAATATAACAAAGTAATGTGTAATATATTTTTAATGAAGTAATGACATGTAGAATATTAATATAAAATACGTTTCATACATTATTATACATTATTAATATCGTTGAACAATTTTAGACTTTCTGAATTTTCTCCATAAAATAATTCATCGTGTTCTCTCTTGATAGTGCCCTCTGTAGAGATATCTATATTCTCTGTGTCTCTTCTTTAGATGTTTCTTTTCTGCCATATCAAACCTCTGTTTGTGAGAGCTTCCGTGTGCTCCTGATCTTCCTTGTAATGGAGAGGATGACCTTTGTTAATATTGTTTCTTGTGATATTGGTCACTCTCTTTCACTGCAGAAACTGATGAGCCTGTCCTTTTTCTCACCATTTCATCAAAGATTCTTCTTCTCATTTCTTGCAGATTGTCCTCTTCTGTTTCATTTTCCACGATTTTTAAATTTGCTGCATTACTCTCATACGAATTACTGAAGTCATGATAGTGGCCGTTACAAATCGCACAGTCACAATAAAAAGATATTTCAAACTCAACACTTTGATCCATGTTAAAATCTGTTGATTGATGTTGTTGATGTTGTTGATTGATGTAACTCTAGTTCTCAAATGGTATAGCCGCCTGGTATCGATAACCGGCCATAGAGTACCACTGAGAAAGCTGCGTCGTGCCTATGAACAAGCATATATTACGATTGGTACAGCCGCAAGCATATTTTATGTCATTTTAACATATGTAAAAATAAATTCTGTCCAAAAACATTTAGTCCAAAAAGTGCTACTACAAACATTATTTTTCTAATAGTAAAAGTCACGACTAAAATATTTATATCTTTCTCATTTCGAATTCGGAAAATATTAAATGCGAATTTTTTATGTTTTAAGTATGTATCGTGTCATTCTGACATGTAGAAAATGTATAAAAAAAAGTGGGGAGAGGGGCCCAAAAAATTGGAGGGAGGGGGCCCCTTGGTGGTTGGGAAGAGGGGACCCTTGGAGGTTGGGGAGAGGGGACCCTTGGAGCTTGAGGTCCTTGGTTGTTAGGGTCATTGGTGGTTGCGGTCCTTGATGGTTCAAATCCATAACTTTCTCACTAGTGGATTTCTAAGGATTATTCTGAATTTCTATATTAAAATTCTTTTCTTGGCATCTGCAACTTTATTAGTTTCATCTTTTTAGTATACTACAATGCTAAAGAATATTTTATATCAGCCACATCCCACATTATGTACTTGTCTATTATAGCGACCACGGCCAAGAAGTGAGAGCTAAGTCAAGTCATGTGATCTTTTCTTGGCGCCTACAACTCTATTAGTTTCAACTATTTACTATACTCAATTGCTAGAACATATTTTATATTGACAACACTGCTCAATTGGTACTTGTGTATTATACAGAACACAGTCGAGAAGTAAAACTAGGTTAAGTCACAAGGTCATCTTGGCATCTACAACTTTATTAGTTTCAACTTTTTAGTATACTCCATTGTTAAAGAATATTATACATTGCCCCCATCCCTCATTATACAGTTGTGCATAGACCCCGGCGCCGCGCCGGCGGATCGACCGAACGCCGCCGACGAGAGACCCGGTAAAACGCCGCCGGAGTATCGTAACGCCGCCGGCGCGCCGCCGGCACGCCGCCATCGGCAGAGACGGCGGCGTTCGGTTGACTTTAAATTATTTTTACGGCAATTCTTTGTTGCGTCAACCGCAAAGTCGGAGCTTTTCCTTCTCGTGTGGTTTAGTATTTCGATTTTCCTGATTAGAAATCAAGCAAAGCTTGCACCATCCCCCAATTTTTGGGTATTTCCCCGAAAATCTATGCGTCACCCCGAAAAAAAATTCGGTTCCCCGAATCCCCGAAAATCACGCAATCACGGTGCCACCCCTAGTGATTTATCACCAGTGACTTTCCCTGCCAAATATTATTTTGTATACCATAATTCTTCACTGCTCTCTTGTTCATTAATTTTCGTCTCTTTTGTTACTTTGCATAAAAACCAGACCGATGCAATATGTTTTTGCAAATATTACAATATACACAGTTCTTCATATGTTGACAAAAAAATTATCGGGTTTATGAAATGAGTTTAAATCATTTCGAATGCAGTTTCCCAATCGCTATTTCTTACATCATTCGTAGTCAAGAATTTTATTTTCAAGTTGAATAGAATTATAGAACGCATTCACTACTATACAGCTTCAGCCTTTTGTTGGATTTTGAAATTGACAGCCGACAGATTGTTTCTACAGCTGAATTGTAAGTTTGCATATTTTTTTTTGCTGTTTTTAGATAAGATTTTCTTAATGTTTAATACTCAATTATTGAACACCTGATAGAAAATACAATCTTCTTTCTGGAACATTTTTACCCCCCCCCCCCAAAAAAAAAAAACAGCCTTCGGTTGAGACAAAATTTAGCTATAGACTAAGTTATGTACAAGGTTGGGGAATTAAAGATTGAACCGGTAGTTACCCCAAAAATATGATTCATAAATAAATTGTAAATTATTGCCTATAGGGGAGGGGGATAGAGGGCTATCATTTTTAAATGATAATACCTCGTTTTTTTTTATTGAAAGCAGGGATGCCAAAAAGATAATTATTTTTTTCATTTAAAGTGCAGATAGAAGAAAATGATATCAAATTCCCTGGGAAACCATTGAAATATTTTGATAGACCCAGGGCCCCCATTAGGACTTGTTCATTGTCTTGGGTATTTTGCGATTTCTCATAGGCTACTGGCCTTATTTGGCTTTTGTGTGTGCTCCCTTTTAATTCGATTCTTTGGATCTTATGGAATGCCATGGCGTATCTATCACTCAGTTTTCTAATAATTTGAGTTATATCTGAATTTCGATATTTTTGTTGTTGTCTTTGTACCCCTTCACTCATACCCTCAAATTTTTTTTTCAAGGAACACCAAGCTGTTTAACTTTATTTTGCGTGTTTTTTGAACCTAGGATAGTTTTTTTTCGAACTAGGATGAACATTTCAACATTTTCCTGGAGCTACTTCAGTCTGCATATTATTTCATTTAATTACACTTAAAACAGATGAGCTTTTCATTTTTTTTACCTAAGAAAATAGCTGGCACTTCATTTTTCTTCATAACGAATAAACTATTAAGCGTTTTTTGTGTCATTGTAATTGAAGTGTTCTCATGTGAAGTGTTCATCGTGTATTTTTCAATTTGATAAATCTACTCCTTTTAGATACAGTTTATAATTTGACTGATATTAGGTATTTATCAGTGTATAATTTGGAATGAATCCCCAAAAGAAAAAATGAATAATATCCAAAAGAGCAGCCAAAAGCGATAAAAAAGCAGCAGTTCAGCCTTAGCCTACATGACATATATTCTATAAAGAAGCCAAAAAAACTTCAAAATGCATTTTTTGAAATTTTAATGAAAAACCAGTTGTTAATACAAGAAGGCTTCTTAGGAATCCAAAAGAGCAAAAAAAAAACAATCAATATCAAAGTCGCCCATTTCAACTGTTTTAAATGTGACAAAACAGATATAGGCAAAGGGCATTATGAAAAAATTAAGCTTTTAAGTTCAAAGTTATATTCAAAGTTTTTACCCAGATAACTGACGAATTTTGTGATACAGTATTTTGAAGTTTTATATGCGTTAATGCTCGATGAAAAAAACTACTAATTTTGATAATTATTTATGTTAAGAATACATAGCTAATAGATACTTCAACTACTCGTATTATGCAAGGGTTCTGAAACGCCACAGCCATTTCGTTTCTACCAGATTTCTACTTCTCTTGATGAATAACGATGAAGACCAGTTTCCAGCCAGCGACTTGTGAATTTTTGAACTCATGAATAGGCTCAAATCTGTTGTAAATTTAAGCTGTGATTTGAGTAAGATTAATGAAAACATTAATGTTTGCGGTCAACATTGATCGCGCCGGCGGCGCGCCGCCGACATCTTACCGGCGGCGCGGCGCGGCGTACTGTTTTTTGCCCCGCCACCGCCGGTCTTCCCTCATCGGCGCGGCGCCGGGGTCTAGTTGTGCATTATACCGACCACAGCCGAGAAGCGAAAGCTAGGTCAATTCATGTGATATTTTCATGGCGCCTATGGCTCTATTAGTTTCAACTTTTTAGCATACTCAAACGCTAAAGCATATTTTATATTGGCAACACTGCTCAATTGGTATTTGTGTATTATACAGAACACAGTCGAGAAGTAAAGCCAAGTCAAGTCGCAAGATCTTCTTGTCATCGTTAATCGTTTCCATAGATTGATATCAATGTTGTTATTCTAACATTTATGTCAAGTTGCGTGAGACTTACCTTAACTGATAAACAATTTTAAAAATAAGAATATTATTGAGCTCTGTCTCATCCCTATTATTCAAATCATCATTAAGTTAGCTTTATGGAAATTAATTATCTTCGATACCTCTAATAATGTAATCAGTACTGGACGAGATGCAAGATACCTTTAAGCTAGTGGTTATTAACCTGTTTGACAAGTTTTGACTCATATCTAGTTCTGAAAGTACTAGATACCTTTCTGGCAGGTCACATTATACAATCTTGTTCTGGACTGTATATATCAATACTACTGACATAGAAAGGGGCGTAATTTGATATGGGGCAGGGGGAGGCAACTGCCCCCCCAGACCGAAGGTTCCCCCCTCGCCCAGACTTCATTTTGCCCCCCAGCTGAAATTTAATTTCTGCAAAAAAAGTATTGCCAAACTATGATAAGCCTGCATAATTCAAGCTTCCAGAGAAACAGATGAGTTTTCTTTAGTGTATGTTTGCCTCCATGGTAGTATATGGCTCATTTTTCTAGTTTTCACTATCATTTTCACTTGATTTTGGAAAATTTGCTTGAACTTTGCCCCCCCCCCCCCCTCCCTCAGAATTTTGAAGAAATTACGCCCCTGGACGTAGATGTGAGCAATGTCTTTTATATGATCTATTGAAAGTCTGTCTAGATACTTGCGATACCAATACGCCCAATAACAATACGCTTATAACAATACTCGCGGTATAAATACGTCCGATACCGATACAGTGTGCAGTCCTTTCCCCAGGGATTATGAAGTGTCGTAACATCACTAAAACCAAAGATATTTGACCTTTGAACGATGTTGAACAAAATGGCTATCTCAAAACTGTGATTTGATGACTTTGGGGGGGGGCTTGTTGCCCTCCAATCTTTTTGGTCAATTAAAAAGGGCACTAGCAAATTTAATTTCCGTTCGAATCAGCTATTATACATCTATCTACGATGTTCTGGTCACCCCCTAGTCCTGCTAGAAAAAAAAGAAAAAAAAAACGGGAGACATCAATGCTACAACAAGGAAGAAGTCATTTTCCTTGTTGTTCAAGGAGTGGGGCTGTAATTTATCTGCACAAGGTTTTCGACCATGGTGATTCCAATGGCACACTTTTCATTTTGATCTGACGCCGTTTTCGAGGGGTTTAGTTTTTTTGCGAAATCACCATAAATTTCTTTTCGCAATGAACTTTTATTTTTAAGACTAACCGAAATAATAGTTACCATTCCACAGTCAGTGTCAGATGGCAATTGTTTTTTACTAGGTAGTTTTTTTTCAAAACGCGTTTTTTAACTTTTGGTTACTATGGGCCATGGTTCGCTCTTTACTAGGTTGTAGCTGCCGTTGCAACCATGACACTTAATTCCGGCTTCCGATAGTCAGGCAAAAACGTCTATCCATTTTTCAACAGAAAATAGTATTAGGCCTGCTAACTAAAAATGAAAAGTTAACAATATGAAAAATATGAATTCCTGATGGTCTAGAATCAAAACCAATGCCAAGCACCCATGGTTGAATTTCATCAGTTTGAAATGTTTTTGAAGTAAGGAGCGACGCGCCTCCACAATAACCAAAACACTAAAAATCGGAAGGTAGCCTACTTACGTGTTATCTCGATCACACTCAAGAAGTTTGATCCTTTTAAAATCGGGTTTTCTGTGTGCGTTCTCAGATAATCAGCTTAGCCTAAGGGAAATAAACTATTATGCAGGTGTATTTTAATTAAATATTCCATATATAGAACTGGCTAGGTTTGGTTAAGTTAGGCTAGGTATTTAATATAAGGCGTTCTGGGCAGCCTGCTTTCCATAATTCTTGTTGTAATATGGTTATATAGGGAAGTATACCGACATTTTTCAGGTGGGGGGAGATCTTCTGGGGATGGGTTTTGTACGGAGAGAATTTCCCATCTGGTTTGAAGTTTCCGGGGTGGACTTTACAGGGGAAATTTTACACGGGGGAATTTTCCAGAATTCGTATACAAAATTTGTTTTGTTTCTCTAAATTTCTCGTTGGCAATCCCATTTTACATGTGGAAATGCTTTGGGGTAGGTCCGTAGGAAATTTCAGTGGAGTTGGAACTATCTGGGGTACTTTCCACGGGAGATTTTCTCCATGGGGGAAGAATCACGAGGAGAAAATCTCCATGAGAAATTTTCTGCGGGAGAAACTTTCCATTGGGAGGGATTTCTGGGAAATACTCTCCACACAGGGAAGATTCCAGAAATTAAATGAAAACAAGTCTTTTTTTTCAAATGAAAGCATGCTAAGGAGTATTTTTCAATCAAAATCGTAAGCATGAAATTTTCTGGGGAAGGGGATTAACAGCAAGGATAGAGTTGTCCGTGGGTCATATCCCGGTGGAAGAATTTTATGTGGAAGGAACTCTATTGAAGAGTTTTTTCGTGGGGCGATTTTCCGAGAAGGGGGGCTGATTTCCTGGGATTATCTGAAAAAAGATCAGAAATTAATATATGAAGAATAAGTTGTTTCCATTGAAACAAAGCGCAACATTAAAATTTAAAACAAATAGAAATTATTCTGTTTATGAGGGGGGGGGGCTGTCCCTCCTCAATACTTCACTCTTTACGCTAAAGTTCGACTGTTTAAACAATTCTTTAAGAACGATTCCTGAAACACAAGGGCCGGGAAAATAGAACCAAATCCTCTTAAAAAAGTTCTTTAAAACTTAAGCGTGAAGAGAGGGTTATTGAGGAGAGGGCAGCCCCCTCATATTCAGAATCATTTCTTTTCGTTTTAAACTTTAATATTGTTCCCTTACTTTCAGTAGAGCAAGCTGGTTTTTTTTTGTTTTTTTTTTCATTTAATTAAGGAAAGAGCAGTATGGTCCCTAAGTATTTTTTTCTGACGAAGGCATTTCGCATAGAAGGAGTTGGCCTACAAACTTCAAAAGGAGGTCATTTGATTGTAAATTGAAAGTTCTATTGGAAATTGAAATTGATAGTATTTCCTGAATTATGTCAATAAATTCAGGTATCTCGGATCATGCATTTACATTAACGGCGGATGTGGCAAAGAAATCCAGTGCCGCATTGCATCAGCTTCCACTGTCTTTGCACAGCTGTGGTAGCCGCTATGGAACAGGAAATCCACCGGAAAACAAAAATTCTTATTACGATGCCCTTGTCTGATCAGACTTACGGTACGGCTGTGAGACGTGACCCTTAAAAGTCAAAGAGGCACACGCCTTCAACACTTTTGAACACAGATGGCTGATGAGCATATTGGGGTTACGACTCAGCGACCGAATCCCAAATACGATTATCCGCCAACGATGTGACCAGAAGTATGACATCACATCTATCATTCGACACCGCCACCTGTCCTGGTTCGGCCATGTTTGCCGAAGACCAGCCGAGACTTTCACAAATCAAAGCCTACGCTGCAAACCAGCACCTAATTGGTGGAAACGACATGGAGGACAAGCCAAAACTTGGTTTAACACAGTCAAATCTGACCTCGGGCCAATTGGCGGTTTCCGGGGACGTGGTCGCAGATGGGACCCTTCATGGCTTGAAATTATCGCCCCATTAACCCAAGACCGTAACCTGTGGAATTCAACAGTCTGCTCTTTTTAAGAATCAAAACGGATTGGCCTTCGCTTCAGTCATCCGGGGGAGGAATTTGGATGACAATGGAAGAGGACTGTGTCCCACCTAAGATCATACGACTCATTCAAGCTTACTATCAATACACACCCGAGCCTGCATCAAGGCGAACGGAGAACTTTCTCCGCTATTTGATATCGACTTCGGTGTGAGGCAAGGGTGTGTACCCTCTCCCGAACTATTCAATTTTGTCATCGATTGGGTAATGAAAAAAGCAATGCTAAACTTCGAAGGAGTCGAGGTTAGCTCTGATTTCAGTATCACCGCCCTGGATTATGCCGATGATGTTGAAATTATCGCCCCATTAACCCAAAACCGTAACCTGTGGAATTCAACAGTCGGCCGGATCCTGTCGACAGGGAGAGCTGCATAGCTTGTGTCCTGATCCAAGTACAAGTACAAGTAAGTAAGTACTAATAAATCTATTAACAAATTTTATTCATTGAGTAGTATAGTAGGCTACTACTCAAGATTTCAAGATTTCTAACTGTGAAAAATACTCTCAGGCTTGGGTTTTGGAATGTCCGTACAATGTCCCAAGCATCAAAAACTGAACAAGTAGTAAATGCAATGATTGGATATAATCTAGACTTACAAATCAACTACCAAATGGCTACAATATTATTTTCAGTGGAACCGATTCACGAAGAGAACAAGGAGTTGCTCTCATCGTGACAAAAGAAACCAAAAAGGCCATGATCTATGGTCCCCAATCTCAGCCAGAATCCTCACTGCTAGATTTACTGGATTGCATGCCAAGCTTTCTGTGGTAGTTTGCTATGCCCCGACCAATGAAGCAAATAAAGTGGTAAAAGACCAATTTTATAGAACCTTACGAGCGGTAACAAACGATATACCAAGGCATGACATAATATGCGTCATTGGAGACTTTAATGCAAAGATTGGAAATGACCGGGATTATTGATCCCAAGTACTAGGAAACCATGGGCTTGGAGACCGAAATGGGAATGGTGAATTCCTCGGTGATTTTGCAGCAGCCAGTGATTTAATTGTTGGTGGGAGCTTATTTGCTCATCTTGACATCCACAAATATTCGTGGACCTCCCCTGATGGTTTAACTAAAAATCAAATAGACCATTGTTCGGTTAGCCTTAAGTGGCGCTCAAGCCTTATTGATGTACGATCGTATAGAGGTGCTGATGTAAGATCTGACCACTCACTTATCATGGCAAAATTTAAAATCAAGTTATGGAGAAATACAAAGAAGACTTCTCGTCCCGACCCTCTTTTTTACTCAGAGAAGCTGCTAGACAAATTATTGAAGCACAATTTTGTGGTAGAACTTTCGAACCGCTTTCAATCTCTCTCTTAACCAGAACAGTTAGATCAAGAACACATGTGGAAAGACGTGGAGACTTGTTTTCAATCTGCTGCCTCAGAAATACTTGGCTACAGAAAGAGCCCTAAAGATCAGTGGCGTTCAGAAAAGACATGGGCCCTCATAGAGAAAAGAAAATGTATAAAACAAACTCTTCTTCAGAATCAAGTACCAAGCCAAATGATCTTTAAAACTTCCAGTTGTAGAGAATCAGACAAAGCGGTCAAAAAAAGCGCAAGAAATGACCACCGTTGTCAAATAGAAAAGAAGGCGAAACTTGCAGAAGAAGCTGCCAAAAGAGGTAACCCTAGAGCATTTTATAGGATAACAAATGAAATTGTTATAAAGAAACGCTCCCAGGATGGCCCCGTTAGGGACTCTTCCGGTTCTTTACAGACAGAGCTAGAGGTTGTAAATGAAATATGGGTGTCGAACTTTGAGAAAATTCTGAATAGACCTCCACCAGAAAACCCCCCGCATATCCCAACGATACCACTGTTTTCCCTGAATATCAGTGATGAACCACCAAGTGTCATGGAGATAAGTACTGCAGCAAGGAAATTGAAAAATGAAAAATCGCCACGTGAAGACCGAATAACAGCAGAGATGATTAAGGCATCAATCCCAGGACAAATCTCATGCTGGGTCAAGTTCTTTACCAAAATTTGGGAGAATAGAGAAGTACTGGCTGAATAGAAGAGAAGTTCACTGGTCAGACTTTTCAAAAGGGGTGATGCTACTGTTCCTGGAAACTGGCGAGGAATCAGCTTACTATGAGTGCCTGGGAAAGTGCTTTGTCATGTTATTTTGGAAAGGATACAGACCGAACTAGATAAACATCTGAGAGATGAGCGATATGAGTTCCGTGCAGGATGTTCCTGTGCGGATCTTATTTTTACTTTACGCATGCTCACAGAGGAAAGTCAAGAGCGGCGGTCTAAAATATACATGGCTTTCGTCGAATTCCAAAATGCTTTCGATTCGATCGACCGCGAAACATCTGAACTATTCTTTCTGTGGCAAATTCTGAACTATTCTTTCCGGATAGAATAATTAATATAATTATGTCATTGTATGAAGGGAGTGAATGCTGCATTAAGACGCCAGAAGGACAAACAAGATATTTTAGAATCTTATCTGGAGTTAAACAGCTCTTTATACCCACTGCTCTTTATAATAGCTATTGACTACCCTTCGCAACACAACAACAGATGGCATTGCATTATCATCCGGTGTAACAGTCAGTGATATAGATTTTGCAGATGACTTAACATTAGTTCAGGGTTGCAAGCAACGTTTGCAGTACTTCATTCACAGTGTCGGTGTGAAATCCAGTCAGCTTGGTCTTAAAATAAATGCAGGAAAGACAAAAACCATGGCAACATCCAATTCCCCCCTACATATCAAATGAGCTGGTGAGGAAATTGAACAAGTTATTGAGTTTAAGTATTTGGGCAGAATACTGGATCTACCACAAAAGAAGTCATAACTAGAATAGGACAAGCTAACGCAGCCTTCAATCAACTGAAAAGAATCTGGCAATCCAGGAATTATTCAAATCGCCTGAAGCTGCGCTTACTCAAACACAGTAAAACAATAACGTTTTACCAGTCCTCCTGTATCCCGCTGAGGCTTGGCACTTAAACAATCAACAAGAGAAGAGGATTCTTGCTTTTGAGATCAATTGCCTCGGGAGAATTCTGAATATACATTGGTCGGAAAGGGTCTCAAACGATACCATTCGGAGAATCACCAATCAACCACTAATAACCGACACCATCAGATCACGTAGATGGAGGTATCTCGGACACGTTTTAAGAATGGAAAAACATCGAATCCCGAAGTCTACACTTGAGTGGCAGCCAGTTGGAAGTCGGAAGCGTGGGAGACCTCGAAACACATCGAGGCGAACCCACAACAGTGATTTATGCCGCCTTAATGCCTCTCTCCAACCAGAATGGGAAGATGTATACGCAGCGGCTTTTCTCAGACCCGATTGGCGAATATTCACTGATGCCCTAGGCGCCTCTGGTGGTGCAGGAGGATCTAAGGTAAGGTCTAAGGTAAAGGAAGTATAGTAGGCTACACGTCAGTAGTATATAAACACGTCAGTAATTTTTTTTATAATGTTATGTCAGAGTTATTTCTATGTTTTAGAGATTCTGTATTTGTTTTCAGATCAATAAGTAAAAATCCATGATCCTTTGTTGCACGATTGAAATAGTTGAGAAATTTTTCTTTTTTTAAGTCAGATGCATGATTTTGTCTGATTCTATCAATTTCCCTTGGATTAGAACATCTGAAAAATGTAAAATAATTACGATTTAATCGTGTGATTTTAGGGTATAAAAATAGCTTTGAGAAATATAGTATTGGCATTTCGTTTTCTACCTCTCGCGAATAAATCTTCAGTGTTTTTCTGACCCTTTTCTGTTGCGAAATCGTTAAAGATAACTAAATTCGTATAACTAGGGTCTAAGTCATCTACTTCTGCGATATCGTCTTTATCATTACTTGCAAACAATATATTCTGTCCACTTTTACCTTCTAAATAGCTTATGGTTGTAATTATGTCTTGATATTTGTCTTGTTCAACATCTTTAGCATATAAATAAACTTTATCGAAGTATAAATAATCATATATTAAATTTAAAATATATTGGTTTTTCCACTACCTATGATTTCAGCAAATTAATAATCGAAAAGGCCATTGAGGTGCTAGCAGATATTTATTATGCGATTGACTATTTGAAGGTTTAAAATCATATACTTTAATAGGCGCTACTATTTGATTCATTATCTCAGTAAAGTACTTAACTACCTAGCTAAACTAACTACCTAACTAACTTACTGGCTTAACAAACCTAACTACCTAACTAACTTACTTAACTACTTCACTAACTTTACTTCCTTACTAACATAATCACCTAACTACGTAACTATCTTAACTACCTACCTAACTCACTTAACTACTTCACCAACTTCCTTACTAACTAAACCACCTAACTACTTAACTATCTTAACTACCTAACTAACTTAAATAACTTAACTAACTAACTTAACTATCTAACTATCTTAACTTCCATACTAACTTAATTACGTAACTAACCTAACTAACTTAACTACCTAACTAATTTAACTACCTAACTAACTTAACTAACTAACTAACTTAATTATTGAACTAACTTAACTTCCTCACTAACTTAACTACCTAACTAACCTAACTACCTAACTACTTAAGTAACTTAACTACCTAACTAACTTAACTATCTAACTAACTTAACTATGTAAATAATCAACTTGAATATAGGATTAAATCTCCAGGGTACCGTGTTTACTTTTTTCAATACTTTTCTTTTACGAACAAATAAATTTTCCAATGGAGATAAATCTCTTTATTTAGACAGTAAAAAACAGGTACAAAAGTCCGGATATTTCGATCACATATACAGCGACCATCATCAGTAGTATTACTAAAATAATATAAATGAAACTAGCATTTTTATACATAAAAAATAGATAAATTTTTAGGTCATTCACAAAATAATGAACTTCCAAATTATTCGCTAGGTTATTTTCAGAGAGAGAGTTCACTGACAAAGTTCTTTCAAAGTCTTAATGTAAGTTTCCTTCTTTAATGTTGCCCAAAAGTAAAACAAATTTCCAATGAAGGTCGCAAAGTCTTCCGTGTCTTCTAATTGCAAACAAAATGTTGAGTTTATAGTTGTTCACTTGGATGGTCTCATTTCCCCATATATACGACGTATTTTTGACGTAACACCTTAAACTAGGTGTTCTTTTCTTAGACCACACTGCCGATGTATGACAAACAAATAAATATTCAAATGGGAATAAATCCATGTATTTAGACAGTGAAAAAACAGGTACACAAGTCCAGATATTTCGATCACATATACAGCAACCGTCATCAGTAGTATTACTAAAATAATATAATTGAAACTAGCATTTTTATACATAAAAGAAAATAATTTTTCGGGTCATTCACCAAATAATGAAGTTCTGGATTATTTACTAGATTATTTTCAGAGAGAGTCCACAGACAAAGTTTATTCAAAGTCTTGATGTAAATTTCCTTCTTAAATGTTGCCCAAAAGTAAAACAAATTTCCAATGAAGGTGGCAAAGCCTTCCGTGTCTTCTAATTGCAAACGAAATGTTGAGTTTATAGTTTTTCCCTTGGATGGTCTCATTTCCCCATATATACAACGAATTTTTGACGTAACACCTTAAACTAGGTATTCTTTTCTTAGACCACACTGCCGTTCTATGAAGAACAAACAAATTTTCAAATGGGAATAAATCTATTTATTTGAACAGTGAAAAAAACAGGTTCAAAAGTCCAGATATTTCGGTCACATATACAGAGACCGTCTTCAGTAGAAATACTAAAATAATAAAATTGAAACTAGCATATTTATATCCAACAAAATAAATAACTTTTCGGATCATTCACAAAATAATGAACTTCCGGATTATTCGCTAGATTATTTTCAGAGAGAGTTCACTGACCAAGTTCATTCAAAGTCTTGATGTAAATTTCCTTCTTTAATGTTGCCCAAAAGTAAAACAAATTTCTAATGAAGGTGGCAAAGCCTTCCGTTTCTTCTAATTGCAAGCGAAATGTTGAGTTTATAGTTGTTCACTTGGATGGTCTCATTCCCCACATATATGACGTATTTTCCTGCCGATGTATGACGAACAAATAAATTTTCAAATGGGGATAAATCCATTTATTTATACAGTGAAAAAACAGGTACGAAAGTCCAGATATTTTGACCACATATACAGCGACTGTCATCAGTAGTATTACTAAAATAATATAATTGAAAGTAGCATTTTTATACGTAAAAAATAAACAAATTTTCGGATCATTCAAAAAATAATGAACTTCCGGATTATTCACTAGATTATTTTCAGAGAGAGTCCACTGACAAAGTTCATTCGATGTCTTGATGTAAATTTTCTTCTTTAATGTTGCCGAAAAGTAAAACAAATTTCCAATGAAGGTGGCAAAGCCTTCCGTGTCTTGTAATTGCAAACGAATGCTGAGTTTATAGTTGTTCAGTTGGATGGTCTTATTTCCCCATACATACAACGTATTTTTGACCTAACACCTTAAACTAGGTATTCTTTTCTTGGACCACACTTCTGTTCTATGACGAACAAATAAATTTTCAAATGGGGATAAATCCTCTTATTTAGACAGTGAAAAATAGGTACAAAAGTCCAGATATCATCATTTGACCTTATTTGATATCTGTATTTATTATTTAATAAATTTATCTATTAAATTGTCATCTCCTAATGGAGAAGATTTTAAGAGAAATTAAAATCGAAAATAAATTCAATCGAACCGTAAGGAAAGAAGACTCAGATATTGGAATCGAATGCACAGTGAAAGCAATGAAATATGTAACGACTAAATATGGAAATAAACTCGTTATTACTTTTAATTTTAAAGGTTAAACGGTGGACCTTTTTACACCAAAACGATTTGATTCTACAGAAGCTGATTTTGAAAAGAAATTAAAAAAATAGATAAAGGTATGATTTTAAAGGTTATTGAAAGAAAAGTGGAAGATAATAATAATTATCTAGATAATGATGCCGAACTATCCATTGAGTATTAAGTCATATTAAATCATTACACTTTATTAGTAGTAGGCTATAGGAAAAATGGCAAATAATTAAACGATTTTTATTACATCAAAAATTATTATTTTACAAGACCTGTTTTGATTTTAAAGCTCATGATGGAAATTGTAAAAATGTCGGAAATTTTCTTTTAAAATGTTGTAAATTTAATTGAAAAGGGGTTAAGTTGAATTGATTAATGATGTGATCCAGGTCCTGTATTTCTTATACTAATATTTTAGATAAAATATAGAAACAGTTTGGCTAAAAATGAAACATTTTTGCGTACTCAGTGGATATATTTATGGACCAAAAAGTTGGCAACCCTGGTCAGCAGTAGTAGTAGATTAACTGTACCTGAATAGTTTTTTAATACCGAGATTCTTAGCTTCAAGAATTTTTTAGAGAACATGGAGAACATGGCTTCACAAGCTAAGGAACGGTCAATGGCCTTTGCCAGTAAGTGAAGGTTTTTGACAAACCCTGAAAGGGCTTTAAAAAATGGTTTTGTAAAATCATGTAACTAGTGGCATTGTGGATTCTACAGAAAAAAATCAGAAATACACAACATCGCCATCGGCAATGTAACACGTTGTAAAAAAGACTGACTGTACTTACAGGTGAGTTTGGGCCCAAGACAAACAAAAGAAAATTAGGACCCTGAGTTTTTTGGGGTTTTAGAGGTGTTCTGAAGCAAAAGCGTTTAAAAATGTTTTCTTTTTTATATAACTATTTTTAGTCTTAGGTAAATCTTGAGAAGATATGTGATCCCCGTCCTGCACTGGTATCCGGGATCCTTGCTTTTCCTGAGGCGAAAAAAAATTTCAATGATTTAAAGAACATGAAAATTGGAACTTGGAATGTTACGACATTAAAAAATGA
>JAQQPU010009161.1:4158-33532 GCA_029168905.1 Artemia sp. Kazakhstan ARC1039
CTTTATAATCTAAAGGTTTTCACCCACTTTAAGATTTGACAGAGATTTCCCCCCAATGTAATTTGGTCATAGACAGCTGGCCTTCTAAGTAAGCTTTCATAATATTTTGAGTCAGAAAATACTTCTAATGGAACCGTTACAAGAAATATATGGGTCGCATGTTTTCTATGTTTGAAATACTTTACATGCGGGAGAGAAATTCGATTACTGGAAATTGGTTTCATTTGACATGCACCTGCTTGTTACAGTGTTAAAATTTTTTAACGTGACCTAGAAAGGTTAAGTTAGGTATGAAATCAGTGAGATGTTACACAGCCTTGGCCTTAGAAGTTTCATTACGTAAATGATTGTGCACTGAAGATTCATCCTGGAACAAGAAATCTAAAAGACACAGACTTTTTATTGTAAATACAAATTTTATTAATATTCAAAAAGACATTATAAAATTATGAAATCACAGAAAAAAGCAATTAAAACTCAATAAACAGAAAAACAAAACACGAAATAGCTTATAAAGGATAAAATATAAGCAAAGAAGCAAGAATTAAAGACACAAGGGGACTCTAGAAACCAATTCCAGAGGGGTGTTGTTATTAGAGGTAAATTTAAGTCATATTAATAGATATTTTTGAGAGCTTTTAATGAAAATGCCTTGTGTCTTTGAGCCAAGACTATGCATTCCTGGTTGTAAAGTGCAAATTTGAATAATATTTTACTTCATATTTCTCATAGTCTCTAGAAGTAAATTTTTAAGCCACACGAAGATATATTTTGACAGATTTTAATGAACAGCTTCTTCGCTTCTTTGACTGGGTGTCAGTCCTCCGTGTGCTGAAAAATTCTTTTAACACCCCTAAACCTTAACCTTAAGCTGTGGAACTTGTTATTCCAAGGCAATTCCATTCACCATGGCAAACTATAGATGGCAAACGGCACCCTCTTGCATCCTTCATCATTCCGAAGGAATTATTCAGATATTTTTATGTTGAAAATATGCTTTAAATCCACTGATCTGTGTTTTAGCAATCCACCCCCAACAAGACACCCCCAACGTTTCATGGTGTTGTAATTTAGTTGACTCTGTCGAAAAGCATATCCCTTCAAAGCGGATCCAGGTGTCTAGTAAGGACAAACCTTGGTTCAACGCCCAGTGTAAGAAAACAATCCGAGCAAAGCAAAAGGCACACAAGCGATGGCTACTTTCGAAGAGCGAAGAGGACAGAATTGCATTCATAAATGCGCGCAAAGATGCAATTCGAGCGATTCGGCAGTCGCGGGTTCAGTATAAGGAGAAATTCGCCACCAATCTTCAACTTGCTTCGGCAAAGAGTTGGTGGAAAATTGTCAAGGAGGCTTTACCGTCGTCCAAGGGGACCGCAATTCCTTCTCTCCAGAGTAACGAGACAGTGGTACAAGATCAATAGGCGAAGGCTGAAGCTCTTGATAAGGCTTCTGCCGAATTCTCTAATCTAGACGATGACGGTAGAGAAGTGACAAAATTCTTCGACCGAACCGATACTGTCCTGGAACGCGTGAATTTTTCTGCTCCCAAGATCCTTCGCATTCTGCAACATCTGGATGTGACAAAAGCCACGGGTCCTGACAACATACCAAATGTTGTCCTCAAATCCTGCAGTGCCGAACTAGCTGGAACCTTGTCATTGCTTTTCCGGCTGTGCTTTTGCTCCGGAACCTTCCCACGAACATGGAAGTCCGCCCATATTATACCTACTCTAAAGCCAGAAGGCGATCCAACGAACGTGGGCTCCTACAGGCCTATTAGTCTTCTCTCCTCTGTTGGCAAAGTCTACGTGAGCTTGGAAGTTTACACCACTTTGGCACAAACAACCCGCCCCATGGCACCCTTTGGCCTGCAATATCCCACCTCAGGCATTTTCAACCTTTTTTCAACAAAAATAAGCTCATAAAGTAAAATTGGCCATTGTTCTTTTTAACTGCGGAAACTGGGCATTTCAATATTGAATTGTGCCGCTCCTTGGCATTCCACGTCCCCTTCCCCTTATTTCCTGCAATTTTGTAAAATAATCCCCTTTTTTCTTAAAAAGAAGATAGAATTTAAAACATTTTCTTGAATAAGCCCTTTCCTTATTCCCACAACATGTAGAAATCAAATCAATAACCATCTAGTATTGCGCAAGAACAATCTAGTATGATATGATATTTCCCAAAAATATAGTACAATTCAAAAAGTTCAAACATAATCCAAAATAATTTATACAAAATAAAAATAATGCTTACGAAATACAAAAAGACTTTGAACAATTCTTATATAGTTCTATGACAATGAAAAATAGTTGGCGTGGGAAAAAAAAAATACTTGCTACAAAACACAAAAATTATAACAACATCCCAAATATTTCTTATAATATACAAAAAAAGTTCCAACATAATCCAAGTAATTCCCACAAAACAGAAACAACTCTTACAAAATACAAAAATACTTTGCACAGTTCCAAAATAGTTCTAACAGAATTCAAAATAGTTGGTGAACAACACACTTGCTAAAAAACACAAAAATTCTAACAGCATCCTGAAAACTTCTTATAGAATAGAAAAAGTTCTTACATAATCCAAAATAATTTCTACAAAACAAAAATAACTTACAAAATACAAAAAGTACTTTACACAATTCTATAATAGTTCTAATAAAATAAAAACTAATTGTCACAGAACACAAAACGGTTGCTAGAAAACCCAAAAAATCTATCAACATACCAAATATTTCTTTTGGAATGCAAAAAGTTCAAACATAATCCAAATAATTTTAAAAAAAGAGAAATAACTCTTGCAAAATACAGAAAAACTCTAGAGATTTCTAGAATAGTTCTAACAGAATGAAAAATTGTTGGCACACGATACTCGCTAAAAAGTTAAATAAAAAAACTTAAATACAAAATATACAAAAAAGTTAAAACGTAATCCAAATAATTCCGAAAAAAACAGAAATAACTCTTAAAAATACGAAAATACTTTACACAATTCTAAACTACTTCTAACAGAATGAGAAATAGTTAGCTAAGAACACAACATATTTGCTATAAAACAGAGAAACACAATTCCAAATTGTTCTAACAAAATGAAAAATAGATATTCCAGAGTTAGAAACTCTAACAACATCCCAAATACTTCTTATAGAATACAAAAAAATTCAAAATAATCAAAATAATTTCTACAAAACAGAAGTATTTCTTACAAAATAAAAAATATTTTACACAATTTTAAAATAGTTATAAAAGAAGACACAGAACACGAAATGCTTGCTACAAAACCCAAAAAATCTATCAACATACCAAATACTTCTTTTGGAATGCAAAAAGATCAAATATAATTCGAATAATTGACAAAACAGAGAAATAACTCTTGCAAAATACAAAAATACTGTACAGATTTCTAAAATAGTTCTAACAGAATGAAAAATTGTTGGTCCGAAAAACACAATACTTGCTAAAAAAACACAAAAATTCTGTCTAACATCCCAAATACTTTATATGGAAAACAAAAAAGTTCAAACGTAATCCAAATAATTCCGACAAAATAGAAATAACTCTTACAAAATTCAAAAATACTTTACACAATTCTAAAATACTTTTAACAGAATGAGAAAAGGTCAGTTCAAAACACAAAATATCTGCTATAAAACACAGATACACAATTCCAAATAGTTCTACAAGAATGAAAAATAGTTATTCCGGAGCACAAAAGATTTGCTACAAAATGTAGAAACTCGAACTTTAGGATACAAAAAAAGTTCAAACATAATCAAAATAATTCCTACAAAACAGTTATATTTTCGACAAAATATTTTACACAATTTTAAAATAGTTATAAAAGAAGACACAAAAAATATAACAGAAGACACAAAAATGCTTGCTACAAAACCCGAAAAATCTATCAACATACCAAATACTTCTTACAGAATACAAAATTTTATTTATAATCTAAATAATTCCTATAAAAGAAAAAATTAGTCTTACAAAATACAAAAATACTTAGCACAGTTCTAGAATAACTTAATGAAAAATAGTTGATACAGAACAAAAATACTTGCTAGTAAACACAAAAATACTAACAAAATCCTAAATTATTCTTATGGAATACAAAAAATCAATCATAATCCAAATGATCCCTAAAAAAAATAACTTACAAAATAAAAAATACTTTACATAGTTCTAAATTACTTCTAGCAGAATCAAAAATAGTTCGTGTAGAACACAAGATACTTGCTACAAAACACAGCAATTCCAGCAAAACCACAAATACTTCTTATAGAATCCCAACATTCCTTTTAATCTTGCTACTATAAGGACACCAAGGTACTTGACAGTCTTTAATCGCTTGATTGAAGTATCAATAAGTCTAAGCAGATTAGACCATGGATAGTTTATTGGGGCTTCTTCTGTAAGTAAAAAATTGTGATTTAGTGCTATTTAACTTCAGTTTATTAACTCTAGTCCATTTACCAATTTGGTTCATACTTGCAATAACCTTCTCCATGAGTTGCAGTTGCGTCTTCGCTGCGAATTTAAAATGTGCATCATCAGCAAATGGAACAAAAATTAATTTTATGGTTTCACTGACAGGAAAATTCAGGTCAAACAACAAACCTTACACAGCCTCACAGAAGTCATTAATGAAGATTAAAAACAATGTAGGCCCGAGCACGGACCCTTGTGGCACACCATATTTAACTCTCTTTGTACCCAATACGGCACCACCAACACTCAAATACAAAGCCTGATTACGAAGGAAAGACCTTAAAAGAAATAAGAACGCACCTCAAAATCCACTATTATCAGGTTTTGCAATGAGAATACCATGATCGACCAAATCGAGGCCTTCACAATATCAAGGAAAACTGAAGCCACTTTCAAACCAGCATCCAGGGCATCATTAAAAGTGTCACCAAAAACAGAACAGCCTGATCCGTCGAGATTCCTTTTCGGAATCCAAACTGTGTTGGACTTAGAAGTGTTCGTGATTCCAGAAACTATATCATTCTAGCATTTATTATCTCTCGAATACACCACTTAAAACTGGGAGAAGGGAAATAGGTCTATAATCATGGAAAGAATTATTATGACCAGCAATCAGGAAAAATACCACATTCCGAACACTAATTAAATAGATACACCAAATGGTCTGATACAACTGGATATATATGCTTCACAACTTTCAGGGAAAAATAATTATTACCTGTGGCATTACTCTTCAAGCTCAAAACGGTCTTTTGAAGCTGTTTAACAATAATCGGACGCAAATGAGCAGAAACATCACTAGCCACAGGTAAAAGCTGAACAAAATACTCTTCTACAGAGGATGAGGAGCCTGTACCTTACATATTTTTTCCAATATTTGAAAGAGGTCGCACATATATTAACTCACAATCTGAGTAACTGAACTCTAGGTTGGGTGGATTACCAAGTTGATTTTCTTTCAGATTTTTGCAGGATTTCCTTCCGACTCTTTAAATCCATTTCTGAAATATTCTATTTTAGCTTTGGGACGTAGCTTATTTAATTCGTTATTATATTTTCTATAACTCTCCTCGGAATACGGTGATGTATTGGGATATTTTAATAACCACTTCTTTATGATTATTGCAGTCACCAATACTTTAGAAATCCAAGGTTTAACTTCTGTCTCGGTTTGAACTGACTGCCTTGACGTATTACAACATGACTCCCATAATTCGTTCAGTTTACCTCACCAGAAACAAAACTTCACATTTATATCAAATTAACTATCTTCAAGAAACTCGAACTTAATTTTTTGTGATTAATTTCTAAGCCAAACCAAAGCATCTCCATCAATTCCCAGTAAATCATTATGCGTTTTTGAATTCTTACTCTTTAGTTTGGCAAAATTATTTACACACAGCAGAAAACCAAAGTGATCAGATACCTCATTAATCACAACCGAAACTGAATTATACTTAATATTAAAAAAGTATTATCAATAAGGGACTCTACCCGATGAATTGGTAGTTACCCTAGTACAGATATTTACCACAGTAAAAACACCATAACAAGACATCGCATTAAAAAATTCACAAAACTTAGCATTAGGATTCTCACTATTTAGGTCCAGATTAAAATCACCCCACACGAACAAAAGCTTATTATCACTAGCAAGCTCATCTAATTGCTTTGCTAAGAGCTCTAGGAGTTCCTCAGTAGAACATGAGGGCGGGCGGTAATCACAAAAAATTCTATCCCGATTTACATTGTTCTAATACCACACTTTCAAATATCATTTCCTTATTTACACGCTTTTCATTCTTCACCTTAATATAAAGACCATTCCTAACGTAAATTGCTAGTCCACCGTTTTGCCTTTATTCTCTATACTTAACATGGCATCGATACTCACCTATATATAATAAATTTGTCGTATGATCTCTCAACCAAGTTTCTGTCAGGGCAATTCCCTATAATTTTGAAAACATACACAGTTCCTTGAAACAATCTAATAAGCCAGCTAGACCTTGACAATTCCACGATAGCAAAGTCAGTCCACAAGATCCTAACAAAACATTATTAAAATAAATAGGGTATTTACAGCATACTTTAGGAGGTACCTCACAAAAATCCTGATCAAAATCTCTATGGAGAGTAACAACTGGTAAATCCTGAATGTTTATCAAATTTCTCTCAAGTGATGTCAATCTATCCAAATCAACGACTAGAATACTAACCAAACATCGAGGGGGTATCAGGAGAACAGTGAAACAAAAACCAGGAAAAGTAGTATTTTGAAAACAAAAAGCAAGTATTTTGCGTTCTGCATCAATTATTTTTTCGCTAGAACTGGTTTAAAATTGTGCTAAGTATTTTGTATTTTGTAAGAGTTATTTTTGTTTTCTAGGAATTATGTTGGATTATATTTGAATTTTTTGTATTCTATAAGAAGTATTTGGGATGTTGTTAGAATTCTGTAGCAAGTATTTTGTGTTCTACGCCAACAATTTTTCAATCTGTTAAAACCATGTTAGAAATGAAACTCAGAAAGGAAAGAAAATAACAAAATTAAAAATAAAATAAAAAAAGGTGAAACTATGGTAGAATTGTGCAAAGTATTTTTTTTATTTTTTAAGAGCTATTTTTCTTTTGTAGGAATTATTTGGATTATGTTTTGACTTATTTGTATTCTATAAGCAATATTTTGGATGTTGTTAGAGTTTCTGTTTTTTGTAGCAAGTATCTTGCGTTCAGAGCCATTTATTTTTCATTCTGTTTGATTTATTTTAGGATTGTGCCAAGTTTTTTGTGTTTTGTAAGAATTATTTCTATTTTGTAGGCATTATTTTGGATTATGTATAAACTTTTTGTATTCTATAGGAAACATCTTAGAATTTCTGTGTTTTTTAGCAAGTATTTTGTGTTCTAAGCTAACTATTGTTCATTCTGTTTGAAGTACTTTAGAATTGTGTAAGGTATTTTTGTATTTTGTAAGAGTAATTTCTGTTCTGTAGAAATTATTTTGGATTATGTATAAACGTTTTGTATTCTATATGAAGTATTAGGGATTATTTTAAAATTGTTCAAAGTATTTTTGTATTTTATAAGAATAATTTCTATTTTGTAGGAATTATTTTGGATGATGTTTGAAATTTGTTGTATTCTATAAGAAGTATTTGAGATATTTTTTGATTTTTTTCTTTTGTAGTAATAATTTTATGCTCTTCACCAACTATTTTTCATTTTTTTAGAACTATTTTGGAATTATGCAAGGTATTTATGTGTTTTGTAAGAATAGTTTTCTGTTTCGTAGAAATTATTTGATTATGTTTGAACTTTTTGTATTGTATAAGAAGTATTTCGGATGTTGTTAGAATTGTTGTGTTTTGTAGCAAGTATTTTGTTCTGCACCAGTTATTTTTCATTCTGTTGAACTATTTTAGAATTTTGTAATGTATTTTTGTATTTTGTAAGAGTTATTTTTGCTCTATAGGGATTATTTTCGATTACGTATGAACTTTTTGTATTCTATAAGAAATATTTGGGATGTTCTAGAATTTTTGTGTTTTGTAGCAAGTATTTTGTGTTCTTCACCCATTATTTTTCTTTGGCGGCCACATACAAAATCTTGGAATTGGCGGGACTTGGAGCGGAATTGGTGGAATCAAATTTGTGAAATCTAGGGGAAGAAGTGAGAATTCAGAACTGGCGCAACCGGGGCCATATCCAGAACTGGTATCGGAGCGGGCAGAGTGGGACTGGAATCGGTTGAACCGGGGTGGAAGCCAGCAGAATCGGAGGTGGAACCGTTGTAACTGGGAGTCACAAGCTCGGGGCGGGGGATCGGATATCATTTTATTAAAGAAAATATCGGAAAAATGTCTTAGGAATGATGAGGGGTGCCAGGGGGCCATTCTCAGTGTGCCACAATGGCGTAAAATGACATGGTGTATCACGGAGGGTTTGAATGCAAAAACACGAACAAATGGATATAAAGCATGAGTTTCAACAAGAAAATACCTGGATAAATTCTCTAGGAATAATGAGATGAACCAGAGGACCAGTCATAGTGTGAAATGGTGGCGTGAATTGACATGGTGTATCACGTTTAGAATGACTTGCTAAAAGACGAACCAATAAATTCAAAGCATGATTTTAACAAGAAAATACCTGGAAAATACCTTAGAAAAGATGAGGGGTACAAGTATGTTCCAGAGGGACAGTCATAATGTGGCATAAGGATTGAATTGACATGGTTTATCACGTTGACGGTGGCTTTTGAAAACATGATCCAATGGATTTAAAGCATATTTTTAACAAGAAAATATCTCAAAATTATCTTAGGAATGATGACCGGTGCCATAGGGTGTCGTATGCCATCCATAATTTGCCGTGGGTGGGCGAATTGCCATGAGGAGAGAGGCATCACATTGGGGACGGACAGCTAATACACAAATCAATAGATTTAAAGAATATTTTTTCATTTAAATATCAGAATAATACCTTTTGAATGATGAAGGATGCCGGAGAGTGCCGTGTGCCTTTCATAGTTTGTGATGGTGACGTGAATTACCTTGGACCAACACGTTCTACAGCCCAAAGTTGAGGTGGGAAATGTTAAAAGAATTTGTTCGGCGGAGGGCGACTGAAATCTAACACCCAGCAAAATAAAGGGACTTTTTCATTGAAAGCTCTCAAAAATGTCTCTTAACTTGGCTTCAATTCACCTCTGACAAGATTATGCAAAATATGAAGAAAAATATTACTCAAATGTGTACTTATCAACCAGGAATATATAGTCTTGGCTCAAAGCAACGAGGTATTTTCATTAAAATATCTCAGAAATATCTCTTAACATGACTTAAATGTAGGTCTAATAACAACCCTCCCCTTTGGAATTGATTTTTCGATTCCCTCCTTTCTTTAATTCGTGCTTTTTTGCTTATATTTTATCCTTTATAAGCTTTTTCACGTTTTGATTTTCCGTTTGTTGAAATTTAATTGCTTTGTTCTGTGATTTAATGATTTTATAATATTTTTTTTATTCATTAAGAAAACTTATATGCACTATAAAAAGTCTGTGTCCTTTAAATTTTATATTCCAAAATGATTCTTCAGTACATAATTATCTACGGAATGAAATATCTAAGGCCAATGCTATGTAACATCTCACTAATTCGATACCTAGCTTAAGCTGTCTATGTCACGTTAAAAAATTAATATCACTTTAACAAGCAGGTACACGTCGAATGAAACCAATTTCAGCTAATCGATTTTCTCTCCAGTATGTCAATTATTCCAGACATAGGAAACACGTGATCCCTATATTTTTTTAAACAATTCCATGAGAAAGTATTTCCCGAGTCAAAATATTAGGAAGATTTTCTTGGTCCAGCTCTCTCGTGTACAGTTCCACTGGGGGGAAATCTCTTTCGAAGCCAAAAGTGGACAAAAATATTAAGATTAAAAACATTCCCTGAAGAAAAAAGGGCTTTGAAATAAAGAAAGAACTTTAAGAAAAATACGTGTTGAAAAAGAAAGTCTCTTAAGGTATTATGTAACATCTCACGTCAGCACCTTCATTTGACAACAGCCTACGTGTGCGCCTTCATTATGTAACACTCACGTGTGTGTTGTTCTTGGTTACAAGTGGAGTTTCCCCAAGGACCCTCTGAAGAAGCAAGAAATGCGAGATTACATCATTCGCAATAAATCTAACAAGTGACGCAAGATTGCGTCATCCTTAAGATAAGTAAACAGTCCCTATTATATAGGCTTCCCCGCTTTACTAGTGAACCTTGGGATCTAACATGTTCTGCAAGATCCATAAATAGGTTTACTATACCATACAAGTGCACTATAGTATTGCGTAAGACCCAGGTGCGCGTATAACCTCTTGAGGGACTGATAGCTCCAATAGTGTACCCCCTATCTGTTTCATTGAATCCATAGCACCTAAAGTACTGCCCCAAGTGCATAGTTCATTCTTTCATGGGCTGATAAAGTGCAACTGGAGCGATTAGACCCAATCGGGCGCTGCATTTGAAACGGCCCCGCGTTACTATCAAAATT
This sequence comes from Artemia sp. Kazakhstan ARC1039, assembly GCA_029168905.1. Lineage (NCBI taxonomy): Eukaryota > Metazoa > Arthropoda > Branchiopoda > Anostraca > Artemiidae > Artemia > Artemia sp. Kazakhstan ARC1039. Next base: position 14,709 of record JAQQPU010009161.1, read on the forward strand.
AACAAAATAAATGATTTTGAAATTTAAAGAATATTATTTTTGACGATAAGAGATAAATTATGAGTTATTCAAATAATTAAGGATATTTTTATTTTTAGCTTGTATTCCTAGATGAGATTTTTTAATGTGTTTATTATTATTTAATATATACTTTATATCATAGAAAAGTGATACTCGTAAAAGTTCATGCCGAATTTATTGAACTTAATCGGGATAGTCTTATGCATGAGAGATTTTGCACAGAGAAAAGGTAGTGTAATTTAGGCAAAAATACCTGAATTTATAAATTGTTGAGGGACTATAATGTGAGAGGGCTGTTTTCCCTCCGAATAATTGGGACCACCATGTTTTTATCCATTTGAATAAAAAACAAACGTGTTTGAGCTACTTGGTTTGTAATTGAAGCACAAGTTTTCTCGTTTCAGAAGCCAGTCGCCAGTGGCACCCCAATTTCTAGCAGTCCTGCTGCCAATCCCTTAAAGTCTACAGCTGAATTAAACCATTATTTATTTTATAATGCGATCTTCAGTCTGGTATCAAATTTTAGCACCTCTTGACTTTTTACGAAAAATTAAGCCTTACTCTCTATATAAAGATGTTTTCCGTATTGTTATACAAGGGGATGATTTATAAAATTATAAATAAACATAGTGCTACATCTACTTCTGTTTTTAGAAGCTTGATCTTCATATTATAACGTAAATCAAGCTTTAACACAAAGAGAGAGAAATATCAAGATGAAGAAAACAAACTAGACTACGACCACTAGACGGAAAAGACAAACTAAAACGACACGGATATTTACCTCTATAAAACATGGTGTCTTCAGAGATAAGAAGCAAAGATAAAATCTAAAATTCCCTAAAATTAAATACAATCTAAACCCAAGAAATAAAAACAGAACAATACATATATTCAATTGTAGCCCATGTGATTGAGCACCTACAGAAGCTAAATAGAGGTGCTTCAACGAGCACACTGAATCTATTAAGAAGGCCAGTTCAGCTTCAGATCTTTCGTAAATCTAGCTGAATATATCCTATGTTACATTTAATTTAATTTGAGCTTAGAGTTCAAATATATCAAAATAAAACATTATTTGCCTCCTAGTCCAATCTAAGGTCTATTCCCACCTTAAAACCTTTTTTTATTTTTGTATCATTCTTTTTTTCAAAATTATGAGCCTTTAGGGCAGTATGATGTTTCTGGCAGGGTTCCCACGGTTACTTGTAAAAAAAATAATTCAAACTAATTACTTAATTTGGCAGCACTTTTCGGGTCAAAATTTTTTATATCATAAAACTTTTGATTCCCAAAGACAACTACACCTTCAAAGGACAGCTATCCCTTCTTAAGCTGGTTAATGTTGTATTGTTTTTAGCCCAATTTTTTGATTTATACTAACCCAGGTATCTTTCCTTTTTTTTCATATAGAACCCGCTATCAACAAAAATACTGTACATATGCATATGGAGCTCTCTATTTTTATTGAGAACTGAAGTGCTGATTACTCCTAACGTAGTCATATGTATATAGTTGTTTAAGTTTCATCTTATCCAATTTCAAAAATCGGATTCCATTTTTGAAATTCATGGGATTATAATATATTTTAACCCTAGTTTTTAAATAATACAAGAACCTGGTAACTACTACTTTCTGGTTTGCATCTATTTGAGTATATTCTGTTTCTCGTCATCCATATTTGCTCCACCGTTTTCTAACAGCCCTTTTGCCCATTCAGGTGTTTTCCATTGTAGTTAATTTCTGGCATTACTTCTTACGCTTGGCACCACCATGTCTACTGCCGCTGGTGGCGAGAGTGCCTAAATGCCCTCAACTACCGCAATACTTGCGAATGGTGGCTTCCTAATAGTGGTTGGTTTCGTTCCGCAGAATGATCCTAAATTATCGAGGTCGGGGTTCAGCACAATATCCCTTCTTTGATCTTTTTTTTTACTCTCCAGAGAATCTTTTGCCTGATGGTCTTCACCGTCACAATTAAGACATGCTTTCAACTCTTCCCCAAAAAATAGATTTTCTGCTCTCCCCCGAGCACCTCGGTGGACGGCAAGATAGCCATATACAAATACATTAGATCATTAGCTCTTTCGGTATATACTTTATTGAACTCACCGCCATTGTACATTTTTTTCATATTTACGTCTGTACCGTTCCCTTGCAGCTGACACTTTATTTTATGACTTATCACTTCTCCTAGCAACCTTCTTACTTGTACAACCATTGGGCTCATCCCTATCCTTTCAAGCTTTACCAGATAAGCAATTTGTGAAACACATCTTTTGTTCATGCATCTTGCAGCGTGTTATCAAATCATCTGCTAAGATTTCGGAATGCATCGTTGCCCATACCTAACAGAAACTTTATCTATCGCCTTCAAACTTCCACGGTTCAGATCAAGCTGCTTCAAAAACCTTTGGATATCCACTTCTTTCACTTTACGCTAAACCTATATCATCTATCACTAAAAAATCATAAACTGCGGTGTCCCTGCTCACCTTATCAGACTGCACACAATTCTGTGTCTTTTTCCCGGACCGCTCAACCAATCCCACAGCAAAGAAAGCTCTAAATATTCACGATCTCTAACTCTCCCAACAAAGGAAAAATTTTCCCTCTGAACCTTCTAACCAACAACAGTTACTCAACTCTCGAAAATCACCCCAAAACTTATCTTAGGCACACCAGAACCTCAAGTCACACACAAATAGTGACATTCCTTCACACTAAATAATTAGACCACACGTGCACGCTAGACAAACAGATGACACATCAACAAAAGCTCGTTACCCAATCCTATTTACAAAACCCAACAAATACACAATCGTACAAATTTCACAGAACCCACCCTACTTACAATAATTTTCTCCTTCTTATGAAACCACACATAACCAAAATATCGCACCTTTGCCGATAAAATTGACACAAATATTTCTCAATACAGTCAATCTGAGCTAGTTTCTTTTTACATTAAAAAATCAAGTTTATTCAATTGAAAGTTAGGAGCAGCATCAAAACTTAAAACGAACAGAAATTATTAGGTGTAAGAGGGGGGTTGCTCCTTCATCAATACTTCACTCTTTTTTAAATAATACTGGAAAATCTGGCTACCCCTCCATGGAAAATTCCCTCCCCCCACGGAAAATTCCTCCATGGAAAGCTCCTCCCATGTAAAATACCCCCCTCCTGGGTAATAGTAGTGATCGTCCTATTGACGCGGGACGAGATAAGTGACGAAATTGCAAAAAGCGACCAATCCTTTTATATTATAGACCTATAAAGTGATCAAACACATTTTGGAACTAGGAGTGAGATTTTACAATGCAATCAGACTGGCTTAGACACAGGTTTCTAAGCCAAAACTTTTGATCGTCACATTAAGTCTTCAAAAAGTTTATTGCGCGTTCTGTAAAAAATACTGGTTTCAGTCATAAGGGTAAGAAAATCATGTTTTCGTATAAATAATGTTTTTTACTAAAGACACATCCAAGTCGCGCTTGTTTCTGACTCAAACATAGTCAAACAGTAATAAGCTCTAGCCTGAAGGTACCTTGTATCATGTCTAGAATTAATTGACATATGGCTTTATGTCATTTTGCGTAAAAGCTAACTCTATTTGTGAAAAAATGACATAGCATTTGCGAATTGGACGGTATGAACAATATTGATTTTTGATTGAATAATAGGGATGTGAATGATCCTAAATAGTGATCGGATCGTATGAAGGTCGAGAAAAAGGGTTAAACTGATTAGCAGTTAAGGTAACCACGAAGTGCTTGTTAACTCAGGCAATTTTTTATAAATTTGGAAGAACATCAATCTATGAAAATGGTCAACAATGATAGAATGACCTTGTGACTTGACCTAGATTTACTTCGATATGTTCTGTATAATAGACAAGTGGCGTTTGAACAGTTTTGTCAATTTAAAATAGGGTCTAACGTTATAGTATATGAAAAAGTTGATACTAAGAGATATATAGATGGCAAGAAAAGAATTTTAATAAAGAAATTCAGAACAATCCATAGAAATCCATACAAATCAAGTAGTGAGGTGTATATGAGTATGAACCATAAGGGGTCAGAAGCACCAACAACCCTAACCGCCAGGGACCTCAACCTCCAAAGGTCCCCTATTCCCAAACTGCAAGGGGGCCACCTCCCCTCCAAATTTGTGTCCCCCTCTTCCCATTTTTTTTATTTTTTTGAAGTTTTTTTTTAACTTTTTTTTATTATTTTTTTAACATGATACATTTTTTCAACTTTTTTTTACATCTCTTAGAATGACATGTAACATACTTAAAACATAAAAAAAAACCACATTTAATATTTTCCAAATTCAAAATGAGAATGATATAAAAATGTTAGTCGTGACTTTTACCATTAGAAAAATATTGCTTGTAGTAGCACTTTTTTTTATTAGACAAAATTTATTTTGGACTGAAATTATTCAACTTTTTTATACGTATCTTAAAATGACATGAAATATGCTTACGGCTCTAACAATTGTACTCTATGCTTGCTCACAGACACGATGCGGCTTTCCCACTGGTACTCTGTGTCCCGTTATCGACACTACCTAGTTTATTGGATGTATTAATTCAGTATTTTTTACACAGTGGAACAATAAGCACAACTCATATCTCTAAGAAATGAAGATGAAGCATTTTTAGAAAGTATGTTCACATGATAGTGTTATTTTAGCATTACATGCTGACAAAGAGAAGTATTTAAACTATGAAATAAGTACAAGTGGTAGCACTATCGGAAACGTATGCGTGCATTGTCATGAAAGTAAGGAATTAAATTTCTTTGGAGTACTAAAAAAATTCAACTCTCATGATGGTGGATATGCAAGATTGATATCTCCGGAGATGATTACACTCAAAGATAATGCCAACATAAAAATAATCGTTGATGAAGAGGGGCATCTTCTTGCTAGTGCTTGTGGTAAAATGTTACCCAGTGTTAAACCATATCGTCAGCTTTCGGGTATTAGCATTAAACGGAAGATCAAAAGAAGAAAGGCCTAATCTTCTACTAATATCATAAACCATATCTTGTCTACGTGCCGAAACTGTTACCTATGTAAAAATAATGTTGTAATACAAATTTAAATTGCCGGAAAAATAAAAAGGACATTGGTAGAAAATATAACTATGGAATATAAAGATGAATCGATGAAAAACAAAGTGCCGGCAAACGTTACTACCATTGATCAAACAATTAATAAACCAAATAATACCAAATACGAAACGCATACTGAACCTGTCGGTGACACACCAGTAAAAATTGTGTATGACTCAAAATGGAATAGTGATTATTCTACTGATTACAAGCTAGGAAAAGACAATAGCTACAATATCATGAGAGAACATGGTGAATATTTAATGGAACGCATTCAAAATGTCCGAAGTTCAACATTGATATTAATAATGTATCATAATATGTTTTTGTATTAATATTCTACATTGCATTATTTCATTAAAAATATATTATGCATTACATTGTTATGTGTTCATTATTTTTAGAGTATACTAGCATATCAAACGTTTAAAATGTCTATTAAAATATCAGAGATTTAAGAAAAGGAATTTGCATACATCTATTGTCAGACACATGGGATAACATTGACAAAATCTAGGTATCAGAATGAATAAATTCTTTATCAACATCCTTTGTTGGATATGTCATTATGAAAAAATTTAAGTAAGTAAAAAACTCTTTCTTGAAGTCACCTCTTGGATACACAATGCAGAAACTTCATTTAAGAAATTATGAAAAATTGTAAGTAAGTAACAAACTCTTTCTTGAAGTCACCTCTTGTATACACAATGCAGAAATTTCATTTAAGAAATTATGAAAAAAAATGTAAGTAAGTAGGTAATTCTTTCTTGAATTCGTATCCTGGACAAACAAAAAAGACATTTCAATCAAGAAATTATGAGAATATTCTAAGTAAGTAACAAACTCTTTATTGTTTTCCTGTCTTGGATACACGATGTAGAAATTTCATTCCAGAAATTATGAAAAAATTGTAAGTAAGTAACAAACTCTTTCTTGAATTCTTTTCTTGGATACACAATATGGAAATTTCATGTAAGAAATTATGAAAAAATTGCAAGTAGGTAACAAACTGTTTATTGTTTTCACCTCTTGGATACACAGTACAGATATTTCATTCAAGAAACTATGAAAAAATCTCAAGTAAGTAACTAACTCTTTCTTGAAGTTACCTCTTGGATATACAATGCAGAAACTTCATTTAAGAAATTAAGAAAAAATTGTAAGTAAGTAAGTATGTAAGTAACAAATTCTTCCTTGAATTCGCCACCTGGATAAACAATAAATAAATTTCACTCAAGAAATTGTGACAAAATTCTAAGTAAGTAGCAACCAGTCAGTATCTAGTAGTAAGTCACCAGTAGTGTAAGTCACCAGTAAGTCTAACCAGTAGTAAGTTAGTCAGTATCTAGCTATTGAAGAGTGAACTCCTATAATCGGATTACTTTTTCAAGTTAAAAGGATTAAATTTGATATTGTTTTGGACTTTGCCATTGCGTAATTTGATGCAAGTGTAGACTTCTACGCGCGGATTATAGCATTCATTATGGCTGTCACTCAAGCAAAATTTGATGAAGGAATGAAACGGATTCAGGCGTTGCTGGATAAAATATTAGCAGAGCAGAAAAGTTTTTCTGTCTCAATAATTTCCCTTCAAGATGAAGTTAGGCAAATATCAGCTGAAAATGCGAATCTACGAGAGGAATCTAAAAAGCTTCGAAATGATCTAGAGCAAGAAAAATTGAGGAATAACGATTTGGAGAGTAAGCTTCTGGACATTGAAGTGAGAGAAAGAAAGTTGAATTTGATTTTTCATGGTCTGCCTACTGAAAAGCATAATCAATCAGTGACTAGCAACGTAAAGTCTCTTCTTTCTGACAAATTGCAAGTTACCGAGGACATTTCTCTTACCAAGTGTTATCGCCTTGCGAGAAATAGCAGTTCAAACATCACTAGTAGGAAAACTAGTGTTCGACCGGCCCCTGTTTTTATATCGCTAGACACAGATCATAGCATTCAGGCGATTCTCAGTGAGGTGAATAGGTTGAAGGGTAGTGGAATTAGCATTTGCACTGATCTCCCACCGAAGCTAAATTTCCTACGGAATGATCTATTGTCCAAGGGAAAGGACATGCGTGATTCGGGTTCGGTTCATCTTACGCGTATTAAACAAAAGGGGAGTAAATTATGGCTCGAGTTTAAAAAGTCTCCGTCTTCACAGTGGGCTAAGATTGACTAGTTACGGTGATTAATAATGACATTCGTTTGGTGAGATTATTTTTATTACTTTATGTAATGTTTCTCTGTTCATAGGATCTATTATTTTTATTTCTTGTGAGGTTTTTTGCCCCTCTGTAGACTTATTATAAGTTTATTTTCTGTCTTTTTTGTGTGTTTCTATTATTTTTATTTCTTGTGAGGTTTTTTGTCCCTCTGTAGCTTATTATAAGTTTATTTTCTGTCTTTTTTGTGTGTTTCTATTTATATGAAGTAATCGAGTACAATAATTTTTTCTGTATCCGCATTTTATGTTACAATGAATAAGTTCAGTTTCTTTCTCTTGTTTCTTTTTATTTTCAAGCAGTTTCTTTTTCTTTCATCATTATTTTCGAGTTCTCGCTGGTTCAGTTGTTTTTGCTACGTTAAGACTCAGACAGTGTGCATTTTGCGTAAGTTTCTGCTAGTCCTGATCATAATTCTGATTATTTACATTGGATGATAATTGTATTGGGGATAGACTGAGAGACCTAGAGTCTAAACCTTTTGACTTTTCCATTTTCCAGAGCCATGATAAATTTTTTGGAAATGAGATAAATGATGGTGGGCTAATTAATTTTCCAAAATGTAGATATAAATTACCTTCCGAGGTTTCTGATCTTCCCAGTACCGGGGTTGTGAGAACAGGATTTTTAAATTGTAGAGGTTTTTTTAGTTCACAGGATGATCTTGTCGATGTAGTTCATAAGCTATCTTGTCATGTCGTTGGATTCTGTGAGACGTTTCTCATAGATACGGCTCCTCATATTGCTTTTCCTGGATATCAATTTACTTTCAAAAACCGACTGACAAGGCGCCAAGGTGGTTTGGCAGTATTAGTTAAAGATGGTATCTCTTTTTGACGCCTTGTAAATCTAGAAGGTTCTCATGAGGAAATGCTTTCTGAAGTAATGGTAACTGAAATTAGTCTTGGAAAAACAGATATAGTTTTTTGCGTAGTATACCGACCTCCTTCTTCTCCAGTCAAGTCTTTCCTCTCTAAACTCCATGATTTTTTTGCATCAACCTCATTTTCAAACTAAAGCTGATATCCTCTCCGGATATTTCAACATTGACCTTCTAGAAGCTTCAAATGAAGCTTCTGTTGATTTATTGTCTTCTTGCTTTTCTGCATATCTGCTTCCTACTTGCCTGATACCTATAAGAATTTCACCTAGTTCTGCTTCTCTCATTGATAATATTTTTACATCTTTACCAATTAAAGCAAATTTTGCTGTTTTAAATGATATATCGGATCATTTCCTGCTGGTTTCAGATTTAGCTTTTACTTATAAAGTACCGCAGGTAAGTAGGGAACGTCAAGTACGGTTAATAAATAAAATAACATTAAAGCACCTGAATGAAAGCCTTGGTCTATTGGATTGGCAGGATGTAATATCCACGAAGGATACAAATGTGGCAACTGATACTTTACTAAGAAATTTCAATTGCTGCCTTGATTCTAGTTGCCCATTTGTTACGAAGAAAATGTGCAGAGAAAAATTTCCTATAAGGCCGTGGATAACGTCTGGAATTTTGATATTAGTTAATAAGAAAACCAGTTATTTAAAAAGCAGTTAAAGAATCCAACTGAATATAATATTAAAAATTTTAAAATCTTCAAAAATAAATTAACCGCATTGATACGATTGTCGAAACATAGGTATTATAAAGAGTCTTTCGAAGAAGCTCAAAATTCTCCTCGCAAAACTTGGTCTTTAATTAATTCTATTATTAAAAAACAAAGGAATTCTAAGTTGCCTGAAGTTATTAGTTTAGAAGATGGATCGACTACTAACAAATTGGAGAAAGTGGCTGATGTTTTGAATACTTATTTCGCTAGTATAGGAGAGAAAAGTGTTTCATCAGTAATGAACCAGTTTGATTCACGCAGTAATAAACATTTTTCTTCATACCTTCCATCTCCTCAAAGTAATTCAATTTTTCTTACGCCTATTTCTCGGTCTGAAATAACAAAAATAGTGTGTGATCTAAATCCAGGTAATTCAGCGGGAATTGACGGGTCTAGTTCTATAATTATTAATGAAATATTGTCTGCAGTAATTTTGCAATTACAGCATATAATTAATCTTTCATTTAAAAATGGAGTTTTCCCGTCTGCTTTTAAAGAAGCGAGGATAATTCCGCTTCACAAAGGTGACTCTCCTGAAAACCCATCAAATTACCGCCCTATTTCTATTTTGTCAGCATTTTCTAAAATATTTGAGAAGGCAATTTATAAGAGGATCTATGACTTTCTTAAATCGTTTAATTTTTTCACAAATTCCCAGTTTGGTTTTAGGTCTGGACACAATACTGAGCACGCTATCATTGCTCTCATCCAATATTTTCATGAATGCTTAGATAGAGGTGAAATTCCAGCAACAATATACTTGGATTTTAAAAAAGCATTCGATACAATATCCCATTGTATTCTTTTTCGTAAATTGGATAATTGTGGTGTGCGCGGACCGGCGTTGGATCTAGTTAAATCTTATCTTGATAAGAGAAAGCAACGAATAGATGGAGGTAATTTTCTCTCTTCGCCTGTTCCTCAGTCCTCCATGGTTGGGGTGCCTCAGGGCTTTGGCAATCCCATGTCTCAGCACGCATTTTGCTGATGATACGGCAGTTTCAATTTCTGAGAGGAATGACGAGGAGTTGGAGGCAAAACTTGATACTGCATTTCCTAATGTTCTTGAATGGTGTTCTGCAAATTTTATTGCTTTGAATTTATCAAAAACTAATTTCATAATTTACGGCAGGAAGTCAAATATATGCCCTCGTATTACCCGAGTTACTTCTTCAAAGTATCTATTATCAATATCTCTGGTGAATGTGATAAAGTACCTTGGACTTATGATTGATGAAAGATTATGTTTTAAAACACACATTCAAAATATACGCTTAAAGATTTCAAGGTATGTTGGTTTAATGCGGAGGTTGAAGCATTATTTGCCCTACTCTGCTTTACGAAGCATTTATTTTGCTCTGATTCAGTCTAATATTAATTATTGTTCTCTAGTATATTTATCTACATTTAAAAGCCATATTAAACCAATACAGATTTTACAAAATAAAGCAGTAAGAATCCTCAAACTTTTTATTTCATCGCCTATTTCACTTCCAAATAAGTCTTCTACAGCATCTTTATATACTTATTTAGATATACTTCCAGTTTCTCAACAATTTACTTTTGGAGCAATTATTTTCAAATTTAATTATGACATTAATAAATTACCGCCATATTACCTCAATCAAAGTTTGTTCTCCCGATCACAAGATTTACATCGTTATAACACGCGACAAAAAAGAGTATCTACATTGACAAGTATAGTACTGAGAGATCTAAATTCGCCCCGTTTGTGTCAATAGACCGGTGCTGGGATGCTCACAAGGATTTTATTGATAAATTTTTTCTATCCATTTACTAAAAAGGAATCTTAAATTTCATTTAGTTCAGGATTATTTTTAATTAAGTGTCTTTTTAATATGATTAAGTTATTTGTTTGGATTGTTGTTCTAAGTGAATGTGGGCCTCTCGGCTATCTTTTAGTATGAATTTATATTTAATAATATTGATCTCTCTTTTTTTTATATATATTTATATTTATATTTGGATCCTGGACTAGCTGCTACTTTCATATTATTGTTGTATTATTGTATCTTTGCCGTCATAATTATCTTTGTATTGTAGCGTAAAAATTTTTATTGTATCTTTGTCTAGGCCTAGTTTTTCGAGCTTGTCTCCCCATGGGCCTATATCAATTATATACATGTATATGTTAATAATAAAATGATTGAACTTGAACCTCTTTCTTGAAATACCCTCTTGGATACACAATATGGAAATTTCATTTAAGAAAATATGAAAATATTTGTAAGTAAGTAACAAATTCTTAATTGATTTCACCTCTTGGATACACAATACCGATACTTCATTCAAGAAATTATGAAAAAATTGTAAGTAAGTATAAAATTCTTTCTTGAAGTCATCTCTTGGATACACAATGTAGAAACTTCATTTACGAAATTAGGCAAAAAATGTAAGTAAGTAAGTAACAAACTCTTTCTTGAATTTGCCGTTTAGATGTACAATACAGAAATATTATTCAGGAAATTATGAAAAAAATTGTAAGTAAGTAACAAACTCTTTCTTGAAGTCACCTCTTGGATACACAATGCAGAAATTTTACTTAAGAAATTATGAAAAAATTGTAAGTAAGTAGCAAATTTTTTCTTGAATTCGCCTCCTGGATAAACAAAAAGGACATTTCATTCAAGAAATTATGACAAAATTCTAAGTAAGTAACAAACTCTTTATTATTTTCATGTCTTGGATACACGATGTAGAAATTTCATTCCAGAAATTATAAAAAATTCTAAGTATGTAACAATGTCTTTCTTGAAGTCCCCTCTTGGATACAAGATACAGAAATTTCATTCAAGAAATTATGAAAATATTTGTAAGTAAGTAACAAACTCTTTATTGATTTCACCTCTTGGATACACAATACAGACATTTCATTCAAGAAATTATGAAAAAATTGCAAGTAAGTAACAAAATATTTCTTGAATTCGCATCCTGGATAAACCAAAAAGACATTTCATTTAAGAAATTATGAAAAAAATTGTAAGTAAGTAAGTAAGTAAGCAAAAAATTTTTCCTTTAATTCGCCACCTGGATAAACAAAAGAGACATTTAATTCAAGAAATTATGACAAAATTCTAAGTAAGTAACAAACTCTTTCTTGAATTCACCGTTTGGATGCACAATACAGAAATTTAATTCAGGAAATTATAAAAAAAACTGTAAGTAAGTAACAAACTCTTTCTTGAATTCTCCTCCTGGATACACAATACAGAAATTTCATTCAATAAATTATGAAAAAATTGTAAGTAAGTAAAAAACTCTTTCTTGAAGTCATCTCTTGGATACACAATGCAGTAACTTCATTTAAGAAATTAGGAAAAAATGTAAATAAGTAAGTAAGTAACAAACTCTTTCTTGAATTCGCCGTTTGAATGCACAATACAGAAATTTAGTTCAGGAAATTATGAAAAAAAATGTAAGTAAGTAACAAACTCTTTCTTGAAGTCACCTCTGGGATACACAATTCAGAAATTTCATTTAGGAAATTATGAAAAAAAATTAAGTAAGTAGCAAATTCTTCCTTGAATTCGCCACCTGGATAAACAATCAAGAAAGAATTTGCTACTTACTTACGATTTTTTTCATAATTTCTTAAGCGAAATTTCTGCATTTTGTATTTAAAAGGTGACTTCAAGAAAGAGTTAGTTACTTACTTACAATTTTTTTTCATAATTTCAGGAATTAAATTTCTGTATTGTGCATCCAAACGACGAATTCAAGAAAAAGTTTGATTCTTACTCACTTACATTTTCCCCCTAATTTCATAAATGAAGTTTCTGCATTGAGAATCCAAAAGTTACTTCAAGAAAGAGTTTTTTACTTACTGACAATTTTTTCATAATTTATTGAATGAAATTTCTGTATTGTGTATCCAAGAGGTGAAATCAATAAAGAGTTTGTTACTTACTTAAAAATATTTTCATAATTTTTTGAATGAAATTTCCGTATTGTGTATCCAAGAGGGGACTTCAAGAAAGAGATTGCTACTTACTTAGAATTTTGCCACAATTTCTTGAATGAAATGTCTTTTTTGCTTATCCAAGTGGCGAATTCAAGGAAGAATTTGTTACTTACTTTCTTACAATTTTTTCATAATTTCTTAAATGAAATTTCTGCATTGTGTATCCAAGAGGTGACTTCAAGAAAGAGTTTGTTACTTACTTAAGATTTTTTCATAAATTCTTGAATGAAATATCTGTACTGTGTATCCAAGAAGTGAAAACAATAAAGAGTTTGTTACCTACTTGCAATTTTTTTCATAATTTCGTGAATGAAATTTCCATATTGTGTATCCAAGAGGAGAATTCAAGAAAGAGTTTGTTTCTTACTTACATTTTTTAATAATTTCTGGAATGAAATTTCTACATCGTGTATCCAAGACGTGTAAAAAATAAAGAGTTTGTTACTTACTTAGAATTTTCTCATAATTTCTTCAATGAAATGTCTTTTTTGTTTATCCAGGATGTGAATTCCAGAGAGAATTTGCTACTTACTTACATTTTTTTCATAATTTCTTAAATGAAATTTCTGCATTTTGTATGCAAGAGGTAACTTCAAGAAAGAGTTTGTTACCTACTTACAGTTTTTTCATAGTTTCTTGAAAGAAATGTCTGCATCGTGTATCCAAGAGGTAAAAACAATAAAGAGTTTGTTACTTACATAAAATTTTGTCATAATTTCTTGAATGAAATGTCTTTTTTATTTATTCAGGAGGCGAATTCAAGAAAGAATTTGCTAATTATTTACAATTTTTCATAATTTCTTAAATGAAATTTCTGCATTGTGTATCCAAGAGGTGACTTCAAGAGAGAGTTTGCTACTTACTTACAATTTTTTCATAATGACATATCCAACAACGGATGTTGATAAGGAATTTATTCATTCTAATACCTAGATTTTTTCAATGTTATCCCATGTGTCTGACTATAGATGTATGCAAATTCCTTTTCTTACATCTCCGATATTTTAATAGACATTCTAAACGTTTGATATGCTAGCATACTCTAAAAATAATGAACACATAACAATGTAATGCATAATATATTTTTAATGAAATAATGCTATGTAGAATATTAATACAAAAATATATTATGATACATTATTAATATCAATGATCAACTTCGGACATTTTGAGTCTGATCCATAAAATAGTTTACCATGTTCTCTCATGATATTGTAGCTATTGTCTTCTCTTAGCTCGTAATCAGTAGAACAATCATTATTCCATTTTGAGTCATACTCAACTTTTGCTGGTGTGTCACCGACAGGTTCAATATGCGTTTCGTCTTTGGTATTATTTAGTTCATTGACTGTTTGATCATTGGTAGTAACGTTTACTGGCACTCTGTTTTTCATCGATATATCTATATATTCCATAGTGATATTTTCTACCAATGCCCTTTTTATTTTTCCGGCAATTTAACTGTGTATTACAACATTATTTTCAAATAGGTAACAGTTTCGGCACGTAGACAAGATATGGTTTATGATATTAGTAGAAGAGTAGGCCTCTCTTCTTTTGATCTTCCGTTGAATGCTAATACCCGAAAGCTGACGATATGGTTTAACACTGGGTAACATGTTGCCGCAAGAACTAGCAAGAAGATGCCCCACTTCATCAACGATTATTTTTATGTTGGCCTTTTCTTTGAGTGCAATCATCTCCGGAGATCTCAGTCTCGCATATCCACCATCATAAGAGTTGAATTTTTTGGGTACCTAAAAGAAATCTAATTCTATACTGTCATGACAATGCACGCATACGTTTCCGATAGTGCTACCACTTGTACTTATTCATAGTTTAAATACTTCTCTTTGTCAGCATTCAATGCTACAATAACACTATCATGTGAACATACTTTCTTAAAATGCTTCATCTTCACTTCTTAGAGATATGAGTTGTGTTTATTGTTCCACTGTGTAATAAATACTAATTAAATACATCCAATAAACTAGGTAGTGTCGATAACCGGAAAAAGAGTACCAGTGGGAAAGCCGCATCGTGTATCTGAGCAAGCATAGGTTACAATTGTTAGAGCCATAAGCATATTTCCTGTCATTTTAAGATACGTAAAAAGTTGAATAATTTTGAAGTAAAAAAAAAAATTTTTCCAATAAAAAAAAAGTTTGTCCAAAATTTGTCCAAAACAATATTTTTCTAATAGTATAAGTCACGACTAACATTTCTATATCATTCTCATTTTGAATTTGGAAAATATTAAATGTGATTTTTTTATGTTTGAAGTATGTTACATGTCATTCTAAGAGATGTAAAAAAAAGTTGAAAAAATATATTATGTTAAAAAAAAAGAAAAAAAAGAAAAAAAAATTCGAAAAAAATCAAAAACAAAATGGAGGGAGGGGGGAGGGGCCAAAAAGTTGGAGTGGAGGGGCCCCTTGCAACTGGGGGATAGGGAACCTTTAGAGGTTGAGGTCCCTGGTGGTTAGGGTCGTTGGTGCTTATGATCCTTGATGGTTCATACTCATATACACCTCACTACTTGATTTGTATGGATTTCTATGGATTGTTCTGAATTTCTTTATTAAAATTCTTTTCTTGCTATCAACACTTCTCTTAGTATCAACTTTTTAGTATACTATAACGTTTGACCGTATTTGAAATTGACAACACTGTTCAAACGTCACTTGTGTATTATACAGAACACATCGAAGAAGTAAAGCTAGGTCAAGTTACAAGGTCAGTTTATCATCGTTAACCATTTTCATAGATTGATGTTGTTCCAAATTTATAACAAATTGCCTGAGTTAACAAGCCCTTCGGGGTTACCTTAACTGCTAATCAGTTTAACCCTTTTTCTCCACCTTCATACGATCCGATCACCAATTAGGATCATTCACATCCCTGTTATACAATCAAATATTAATATCGTTCATACAGTCCAATTCGCAAATGCTATATCCTTTTTCGCAAATAGAGTTAGCTTTTACGCAAAATGATATAAAACCATATGCCAATCAATTCTAGACATTATGCAATGTACCTTCAGGCTAGGGCTTATTGCTGTTTGACAATTTTTGAGTCAGACGCAAGCGCGGCTTGGATGTGTCTGTAGTAAAAAACATTATTTATACGAAAACATGATTTTCTTACTCTTATGACTGAAACCAGTATTTTTTACAGAAGGCGCAATAAAGCTTTTGAATACGTACTATGACATCAAAAGTTTTGGCTTAGAAACCTGTGTTTAAATCAGTCTGATTGCATTATACACTCTCACTCCTAGTTCCAAAACGTGTTTGATCACTTTATATGTCTATAATATAAAAGGATTGGTCGGTTTTTGCAATCTCGTACCGCGTCAATAGGACGATCACTACTGGTAATTCCCAAAGATAATTCCATTCTCGCTGAAAACTTCCCAGGGAAATTTCTTTACAGACAGTTCTGCCTGAAAAATTTTTCTTGGCTAACTTCAATTTGAAAAAGACTTTTATTTCTGATTGTTTTTCAAACATGCTGGAAATCCCCCTCCATAGAAAATTTCTCCCTCAGACCCCTTCCCCTAGTAGAAAGTTGCTCCTGTATAAAATTTCCCCTACATAATTTTCCCGTGGAAAACTTCCCCATAGAGAATTTCTTCCGTGAAAAACACCCCCCCCCCCTAAAGAAGGGTTTTCTTGACAATTCTAACCTTTTAAAAAGTTCCCCTGGACAGTTCTCCCCTATAAGCTCTACCACCGGGAACTTCCCTCCCCACAGAAAATTCTCCCTATGAAATTTCCCCAAGTGGAAAATTCCCCCTCCCTTGAAAAATATCTGTATACTTCCCAATGACTATACGTAAATAATAGACATATTTCATACAGACATTTCCAAAGGGGTTGTGGGGGCTCATGTTATCCGCAAAGGCATAGTTACGGAGCATCTTAACTATATTAACAAAATTACTATCTCAAAATTTTCATTGGATGACTTCGGGGAAAAATGAGGTGTTGGAGGGAGACTTATTGCCCTTCAATATTTTTGATCACTGAAATACAGCACTAGAACAATTAATTTTCTTTCAAATGAGCCCTCTTTCAATATTCTAAGACCATCAGTTTGATACAATCACCCCTGGGAAAAAAAACAACTAAAAACGCGTCAGTGGTCTAACTTCTAGCAAAAACACTAAATTCCCATTTTTTACAGATTTTTTATTTTTTTCAGGTTTTTGTAGAACCTGTACATTAAAGTTCTCTGGTACCCTTAATCTAATGGTGTAATTTTCATTAATATTCCTTAACTTCTAGGGGGTGTTTTCTCTCTTTTTCGAAAACCTGGCAAATTTTCTTACGCTCGTGGCTTTTGATGGGTAACACTTAATGAACCTTACATATTGGAATCAGCACAATAAGCCGATTCCTTTGATGCATCTATTGATATTAAAATTAAGCGTTTTCAGAATTTCGGTTACTATTGAGCCGCGTCGCTCCTTACCTACAGTGTTGCTTACCACGAAGTTTTTGATCTGATCTGTTAAAACAAAAACACCTTTTACAGCTGTAAGCTACATTTTTGATATTTTTTCCTAAAAAAAATTTAAACCCCAAAACAAGATTTTCAAACCAAAAGGACCTTCTATTTTAAAATAGAAAATGTCAGATCCATAACCTAGTCCTTTTCATGACAATTTACGTCTTTAATAGTTGAAATATGAATGACCCTCAAAAATCCCAAGAAGGGACTTAGATGGGATGCTGGGAGAAGAATACTAGGAAGGGGCAATAGTTTGAAGAATGAATGACAGTGACCGGAAACTGTCCTTGTGAGACAACTAGTGGTTTTGTGTGCTGGTGGAAGCTGCATTAGATATGCATCGCATTCACTGAAAAAAAAAGCTGATTCACAAGCTAGTTGTACGGTGCTTCAGCTGGAAGGTAACTTGTCCAAGCGTCAACGTTTCGTACAAGAGTAAATGTATTCGCGAACCGTCATGAAAGGCATCTCAAAGTAGGCTTAAATTTGAATTAAACGTAAAACAACAAAACATTAATAAATTTAGAAAAATTGTAAGTATCTGAAAAGATTTAAAGTAGAGTGAATACATACCCTTTTAGTGTTGCAGTGTATTAACATGGCCTCTCCTTTTAATCATGTCCCTTAAGTTTTTAAGCAGTCAAAGACATATACTGTGCTTGAGCATATAGTATTCTAGCATAAATTCTGTGTCTCTAATTCAATAGCAACATTTTAGAGATTTTTTTACCAATAGTTTTTTTTATGGTAATATACCCTTCCATCAGCAACAATTGTAAAAAATTCCGTGGCTTGCACATTTCAAGACACTGTTTTGAAAGCGGTCTGAGGATATTGTGCCATTTTTTATCATTGTAACATATTTTTTTTTTATACAATCACGGTTTCCTATACAAAGGAGTCATCAAGATGAACTAAAGTGAAGAATTAATATCTTATTCGGCTATACTTCCTTTCTGTATGTAAATAAAATGAAAATATATAGATACATAATTAATGGTTAAGACATTTAATCAAAACGTCGTAAAAAAATAGGATATCCCAATATATTTCAGGTTCTCGTCCGGAAGCATTTATAAACGAAATAAAAAAGGAAACTAGAATAAACAGTTAGTTCACCCAAGATAATAACATCAAAGGATAAAAAACGTCATTTGAAATGAAAAAGTAAAAAAGAGAAATAAACTAACATCTGAAATATTATTGCAAAAGTTCTACTACACTGTTCTACTATTGATAAAACAGTGTACATAATTGCAATCCAACGAAAGCAAATATTACACAAGTCCGAAAGAGTTATTTTGTTTAGAGCGAGGCGTTGAGGAGGGGACAGCCCCCTTCATATACGGAATAA
>JAQQPU010009162.1:0-26580 GCA_029168905.1 Artemia sp. Kazakhstan ARC1039
TTCCGTTAATGCGCATGTGCATAGTAATGCACATGCACATGCATAGTATTCTAAGCCTATGTTATTAAAATAGTTAAACATAGGCTAGATTATTTTATTTTGAATGTGTTTTCACTCATATATTTTTACACATTCAATTTAATTATGTTTGGCCAGGTTATGTTGGTCAGGTTATTATGTTAATAATGAACTTCAGTTATGTTAAATTAGATGAGTTTAAGGGGGTGCGCCTTATTTTTAATTCCAGCCTATGTATTCTATATTTTTTTCTTAAATCCTGCAAGCTGGTAGGGGCTGGATTGGAACGACAGGACTAAGAACGACGGAGGATGTATACTTAAACATGTAGGCTGCATTCACCCTGCTTAAGAAATTTAAAAGTCTTGATTCTGATCATACCATGTATACTTCACAAGTGAAGCTAGATTTCAAATAATATCTATACCAGAGAAAAACGTTAGTATAAGAACTTTTTGATTAAGAATGTGTGGCAAATAGTTTAAACTACATGTCTCAAATCGAAACTTGTTTCAGAAACCTCACAAATGGTGATATTTATATTTCGTATTTTATAGTACCAAGGACATCAAAATTAAAACATTGCTTTCCCTTTGGCTCTATCTTTGGTCTAATCATACCTGAAATCTGGGATTTTCTCCAATTTTCTTCGGTTGTTAAAAATCTATAAAAATTATTTTTTGTTATTAAATCATTTCATCTGTTGCCACATTTGAATCTTGAAAGAGGCGAGCGGAAACTTCTCCTGTTTACAGACAAGTCCTGCTCAGGGCCGAAAAAGGGTGATTGGAACAATTGGGCCCGATCAGGCCCCGCATCTGAAAGGGCCCAGCACCCCCATCAAAATGAACAATTGATTTTTGAAATTGTAAAATGTTATTAACAATTTCAGTAAGCGTTGCTTCTGGAGAGGGATCATTTTCCAGGCTAAAATCAATAAAAAAATCCTATTTGTAAGCAACAATAAATCAAGATAGACTAAATAGTTTAGCAACTATGTTGATTGAAAATGACGACACAATGGAAATATATTTCAAAACCGTTTTAAGAAGCATCTGCAGAATAAGAATTCAAAAATATGTAAATTCATATGCCCATATTTTGTGATGTAAATTTCAAAAGGAATTTTCAGCGGTTTCATAATATCTAAGGGACTTAAACGTAAATTAACGTAAGCGCAAAATGAGTACAAAAAGAAAAAAAAAATACAAAATTGTTCACTCAAAATGAACAAACTGGACAATCAAATGATACAGGATCAAGAGAATGACCTGAGAAATGTAAATGTGCGACGGGTGATATTGAACAACCTAAACCATCAAAAGTGACAAGACCAATTTAAGCTAGGTTAGGTTAGGTAATAGCAAAACTTTAGAATATTAGCAGAGGCGTCAATTAGAACAAGTCAGAAACGAAACTGAAGAACAAAGAAATATGCAGTTAAAAAAATAAGTGGCAGCAAGAATCACAAGAACTCGAAAACGAAAAGTGAAGAACAAAAAAATATGCGGTTACAAACATGCAACAATGGGGATGAGAACCAATCAAAATGAAAATGAAGAAAAATTTTGTTTTTTTTTATGTTAAGGTTGATTTTGAGAAGGTGAAAATCGCGTTTCCATATAAAAGTGTACAACAATATAATTGATGTCTAGAATAGGGTAATACATCACGGTGATTATAAAAATTACTTTTATTTGAACTTAAAATAAAGACTTAGGTTTTTTTATGTCGAGGTTGATTTTAAGGAGGTGGAGTTTTTGCTTCCATTTAAAGGCGTACAAAAACAAAATTGACGTCTAGAATAGGGTACTACAGGGTGGGCGGAAAGTAACTCCCTATTTTGATTAATAAAACAATGTACATTATATTTATTTATTCTCAAAAAAATTAATCATACAAGGTAGGCATAAATGGTAAGTTATCTCTAAAATTCAATATGTACCCCAGATCTTTCCACCAGCTGCTGCAAACGTTCAGGAATGGCATCCACTGACTTTCTCAGAAACTCCGCTGGGATGGTGGTCATGACTCCCTTAATTCGATCCTCCAGTTCTTCGAGTGTCATTGATTTGGAGCGGTAGACTTCTTCCTTTACCCAACCCCAAAGAAAAAAGTCGCAGGGTGTCAAATCCGGGCTCCTGGATGGCCATTCATGTGGACCATGACGTCCCAACCAACGCCCCGGAAAGCGAGCATCCAGCCATTCGCGGACAACAAGAGCAAAGTGTGGTGGGGCGCCATCTTGCATAAATACCAACTGGTCGATATTCTCCCATGTTCTGACAACTGTCCAGACTCTATCACGCAACATATCAAGGTATCGTTCAGCATTCATGGTGTTGCGCAGAAGAAAAGGGCCCACAACCCGATCTGAGGTGATACCACATCACACCGTTACTTTGGGTCGATTTTGCTGTTTTTCAACTGTCATAGGATCCTCTCCTGCCCAGTAGTGGCAGTTGTGACGGTTGACAAAGTCTCCGACGTGAAACACAGCCTCATCAGTCCAGAGGATGTTGCGGAAGAGATGGGGCCACTCTTCATGCCAAGGCAGCATGATTTCTCCGAACTCCATGCGAATGTCACAGTCCTCATCCGAGAGTGATTGGCAGTAGTGCG
Source organism: Artemia sp. Kazakhstan ARC1039 (assembly GCA_029168905.1). Lineage (NCBI taxonomy): Eukaryota > Metazoa > Arthropoda > Branchiopoda > Anostraca > Artemiidae > Artemia > Artemia sp. Kazakhstan ARC1039. Next base: position 2,641 of record JAQQPU010009162.1, read on the forward strand.
GCTTCCACGCACACCAGTTCAACTCTTTCTTGAGCACAGTTTGCACTGTGTAGCGGGTGAGTCCACTTTCCCGAGCTGCCTGGCGAGTTGACTTTCCTGGACTACGCTGGAACATTGCTTGGACTGCGTGCACTGTCTTCTGGGTCGTGGATGTCGAAGGGCGTCCACTTCTGAGAACATCTACCGCAGATCCTGTGGTCATGAGCTTCGCGTGACAGTTTCTTATTGTTTTTGGATCCACTTGGGCACGTGGTCCATGAATAGTCCACCACCATCGTTGAACTCGTACGACAGATTGCCAAACTTCATATCGTGACGCCAGCTGGGCACGCTCCTGAAGTGTTAACTGCTGAGCCATGTTACAGTTTTATATGAAATCAAAAACAAAACTATCAATAAAATTGTACCATTTGAGAGAATTATTCATAAAAATATGACAAAGCAGTAACAAATTATATACAATTTATAAGTAATTTAAAATAGGGAGTTACTTTCCGCCCACCCTGTAGATCACGGTGATTATGAACATCACCTATATTTGAACGTAAGATTAAAAGTATCATTTACCTTTTACGGCTGAACGATAGTAGTATCGATATACACAGTCCAGGACGAGATTGCATAATGCGACTAAAAACGCTATATTTTGGAACTAGATATTCAGGGACGATATCCTATAGAGCAACCAGACAGGTTTCTGTATCAACATCCATTTTCTGGACTAAGGTGTTTTTTTTACAATAAAATAATGTTTCTACTAACGATACAGCCAAGCCAGACATATTTCTGAGTAAAAACTTGTCAAACAGATTAATAACCTCTAGCTTAAAGGTATCTTGCATCTCTTTAGGTCTGGTTAGGAATGTGTCGCGGGTAATTACAGAATGAGGAATGGAATGCTACAGTCAGAATTGTACTAACTTGAAAGTTGTTTCATTTGCGTAAAGCTAACTCAATTTAAGAAAAGGTATACCATTTGCATAGCTCTGCTATGAATGATCTTAATTGGTGATTGAAAAATAGAGATGAAACAGAGCTGAAAAATATTCTTCATTTATAATTGGATTGTATGAAAGCGCTAAAAAGGTTAAACTGCATACCAGTTGAGGTAAGTCTGAGGGGGTGGTAAGTCTTACGCAACTTGACATAATAGTTTGAATATCATCATTGTTATCAATCTGTGGAAACGGTTACTGCTGACAAGAGGATAATGCGACTTGGCTTAACTTTACTTCTTGGCTGTGTTCTGTATAATACACAAGTACCGTTTGAACAGTGTTACCACTATAAAATATGTTTTAGCATTGAAGTATGTTAAAAAGATGACACTAACAGAGTTTTAGGTGCCAAGATGACCTTGTGACTTGACCTAGCTTTACTTCTCGGGTGTATTCTGTATAATACGCAAGTACCATTTGAGCAGTGTTGGCAATATAAAAAATGCTTTAGCAATGGAGTATGCTAAAAAGTTGAAACTAATACAGCCGAAGGCACCAAGAAAAAATCATGTGACTTGACTTAGCTCTCACTTCTTGGCTTTGGTCGCTATAATAGACAAGTATATAATGTGGGATGTGGGCAATATAAAGTATAGTTAGCATTGAAGTATACTAAAAATTTGAAACTAATTAAGATATAGATGGTAAGAAAAAAATTTTAATATAGAAATTCAGAACAATCCTTAGAAATCCTTAGAAATAAACTAGTGAGATGATTATGGATTTGAACCATCAGAGACCGCAACCATCAATGACCCTAATCACCAAGGACCTCAACCTCCAAGGGCCCCCTCCCCCAACCTACAATGGGCCCCCTACGTCCAACTTTTGGCCCCCCCCAGAACCCCTTTTTTTTAGCTTTTTAAACTTAAAAAAAAAATTTAACATGGTAATTTTTTTCCACTTTTTTACGTGTCTTAGAATAACATGAAACATGCTTAAAACATAAAAAATTCACATTTAATATTTTCCAAATTCAAAATTAGAATGATATAGAAATTTTAGCCGTGATTTTTACTATTTGAAAAATAATGTTTGTAGTAGCACTTTTTTTGGACTGAATTTTTTTTTACTTCGAAAATTATTCAGCTTTCTTTTACAAATCTTAACATGATTAACATTTTTTTAATTTCACGGGTTTTATGACTCCTCCCCATAATGAATTCAGATAGTTTTCGGATTCCTCGCCCTAGCCATAAGTCTTTTTAACCTTGAGCAAAGGTATAAAAGTTCGATGAAGTACTTCTCTGCTTAAATATTACATTAGTAGCTTCAAGGATGATAGGACTATATGACACAGAATTTATTGGTTTGAAAAAATCATTTTGGGGTTTTATATTTGAATGTGAATTTTTATTATTGTCTATGGAACTCGAAGAAATTGACTGTTATCATTGGATAGCGAACAATAATAAGTTTGAGTATGATAAAAGCTTGTGGATTAGTAAATTACGTCGCATAAACAGAATGGTATTCTACGATAGAGTGATTACACCACATAATAAAAGTGGTTGAGAACTGAGAAATGTTCAGGAAGAAGTCAGTGTAATTTGCAACTTTTTCGGGGTTGAAGCACTATACGTAAAGGGTAACATACCTACAGATAAAGTTTTCATTCGAGACTGTGACCCTAGGATTCCACTTTTCAATTTAGAAGAAACTAAGTGTCCTAAATTTGTCACTGTCCTGAAGACGAGGTTAGGTTCTTCACGCAGTTGTTACCTAAGGCAAACCCGATAGCGATAAGTGCATAAGACACGGTAAAAACTATTCAATATCATGGGATCCTCGTTTGTGGATTTTAACAGTGAACTTTAAGTATCATTTTTTTGTAAATATTTGTTTTTTCAAAAAACATATTTTTTAATATGTTTAAGCAATAAATATATTTAATCTTAATCCTTCTTTATTCCTTAGAATAGTTCTATTCATTCAAGAAACTATTAAAAAATTGTATGTAAGTAAAAATCTCTTTCTTGAATTCACCTCTAGGAAACACAATACGGAAATTTCACTCAAGAAATTATGAAAAAATTGAAAGTAACAAACTCTTTCTTGATTTCACTTCTTGGATACATAATATGGAAATTTCGTTCAAGAAATTATGAAAAAATTGTAAGTAAGTAACAAACTCTTTCTTGAAGTCATCTCTTGGATACACAATGCAGAAATTTCACTCAAGAAAATATAGAAAAATTGTAAGTAAGTAACAAACTATTTCTTGAATACGCCTCCTGGTTACAAAATACAGAAATTTCAGTCAAGAAATTATGAAAAAATTGTAAGTAAGTAACAAACTCTTTCTTGAATTCACCTCTCGGATACACAATAGAGAAATTTCATTCCAGAAACTATGAAAAAGTTTTAAGTAAGTAACAAACTCCTTTTTGAATTCACCTCTTTGTTACACAATACAGACATTTCATTCAAGAAATTATGAAAAAAATGTAAGTATGTAACAAACTCTTTCTTGAATTCACCTCTTGGATACACAATACAGAAATTTCATTCATGAAATTATGAAAAATTTTTAAGTAAGTAACAAACTCTTTCTTGAATTCACCTCTTGGATACACATTACAGAGATTTCATTCAAAAAACAATGAAAATACTGTACGTAAGTAACATTGTCTTTCTTGAATTCGCTTCTTGGATACACAATACAGAAATTTTATTCAAGAAATTATGAAAAAATTGTAGGTAAGTAGCAAACTCTTTCTTGAATTTACCTCTTGGATACACAATACAGAAATTTCATTCAAGAAATTATGAAAAAATTGTAAGTATGTAACAAACTCTTTCTTGAATTTGCCTCTTGGATAAACAATACAGAAATTGCATTCAAGAAATTAAGCAAAATTGTAAGTAGGTAACAAACTCTTTCTTGAATTCACCTTTTGAATACACAATACAGAAATTTCATTCAAGAAATTATAAACAATTGTAAGTAAGTAACAAACTCTCTGTTGAATTCCCCTTTTAGATACACAATACAAAAAATTCATTCAAGAAATTATGAAAAAGTTCAAGTTCTCTTCTGAATTTTCTCAAATTAAAGAAAAAATTTACAGTTCAATTCTAATTTTTTCCAACAAAAATAAAAAAAATGTTCCATTTCAGTTCTGAATTTTCTAAAAGAAAAGAAAAAAATAAAGTACTTTTGCGTAGAATAATTTCAACTACAAGTATGTCTTAGCATCAAAAGGATCTCACAGCATTTCACAGAATCAAGAGACTTCTGCTGGAATTTACACACCTATAGTTATACATGGCAGCAAAGTCACTCAGACACACGGCTATAGTGTGAGAGACATGCAAAAAAGTTAGGTTTATTTAAGCTCACTTAGATCAAAAGGATCTTACAACATTTCACAGAATCAAGGGATTACAGCTGCCATCTTCACACCTATAGTTATAGATGGCAGCAAAGTTGCTGAGACACACGGCTATAGTGTGAGAGATATTCAAAAAAGTTAGGTTTATTTAAGCTCACTTAGCGCACTAAGTGAGCTTAAATAAACCTAACCTAACTGGAACATTTTTTATTTTCATTTAAAAAAAATTAGAATTGAACTGTAAACTTTTTTCTTTTCTTTGAGAAAATTCCAAGGAGAACTTGAACTTTTTGAGAATTTCTTGAATGAAATTTCTGTATTGTGTATTTAAGAGGTGGATTCAAGAAAGAGTTCGCTACTGACTTACAATTGTTTCATAATTTCTTGAATTAAATTTCTGTATTGTGTATCCAGGAGGTGAATTCAAGAAAGAGTTTGTTACTTACTTACAATTGTTTAATAATTTCTTGAATGAAATTTCAGAATTAAGTGACCTTAAATAAACCTAACTTTTTGCAAGTCTCTCACACTATAGCCGTGTGTCTGAGCGACTGTGCTGCCAATTATAACTATAGGTGTGAAGATGCCAGCAGCAGTCTCTTTATTCTGTGAAATCATGTAAGATCCTTTTTATTCTAAGAAATACTTGTGTAATTAAAATTGTTCTATGCAAAAGCAATTTATTTTTTTCATGTTTTTGAGAAATTTGAGAACTGAAGTAGAACAATTTTTATTTTCGTTGGAAAAAATAGAATTGAACTCTAACTTTTTTCTCTTCTTTGAGAAAATTCAGAAGAGAACTTAAACTTTTTCATAATTTCTTGAATGAAATTTCTGTATTGTATATGCAAGAGGTGAATTCAAGAAAGAGTTTGTTACTCACTTACGATTTTTTCATAATTTCTTGAATGAAATTTCCGTGTTTTGTATCCAAGAGGGGAATTCAAGAAAGAGTTTGTTACTTACTTACAATCTTTTCATAATTTCTTGAAAGAAATATCTGTATTGTGTATCCAAGAGGTGAATTCAAGAAGGAGTTTTTTACTTACTTACAATTTTTTCATAATTTCTTGAATGAAATTTCTGTATAGTGCGTAAAATAGGCGAATTCAAGAAAGAGTTTGTTACTTACAATTGTTTCATAATTTCTTGAATGAAATTTCTGTATTTTGTATCCAGGAAGCGGATTCAAAAAAGAGTTTGTTACTTACTTACAATTTTTTCATAATTTCTTGAATGAAATTTCTGCATTGTGCATCCAAGAGGTGACTTCGAGAAAGAGTTTGGTACTTACAATTTTTTCATAGTTTCCTGGATGAAATTTCTGTATTGTGTATCCAAGAGGCGAATTCAAGAAAGAGTTTGTTACTTACTTACAATTTTTTCATAATTTCTTGAATGAAATTTCTGTATCGTGAATCCAGGAGGTGAATTCAAGAAAGAGCTTGTTAATTACTTACAATTTTTTCATAATTTCTTGATTAAAATTTCTGCAGTGTGTGTCCAAGAAGTGACTTCAAGAAGGAGTTTGCTACTTACTTACAATTTTTCATAATTTCTTGAATGAAATTTCCGAACTGTGTATCCAAGAGGTGAAATCAAGAAAGAGTTTGTTACTTACAATTTTTTAATAGTTTTCTTAATGAGATTTTGGTTGTGTTTTCAAGAGGTGAATTCAAGAAAGAGATTGTTACTTACTTACAATTTTTTCATAATTTCATGAATGAATTGAACTATTCTAAAGAATAAAGACGGGTTAAGCTTAAATATATTTATTGCTTAAACATATTAAAAGATTTCTTTTTGAAAAAACACATATTTACATAAAAATAATGCTTAAAGTTCACTGTTAAACATCCACAAACGAGGATCCCATGATATAGAATAGTTTACCGTGTCTTATGCATTTATCGCGATCAGGTAAGTTCCTAGGTAACAACTACACGAAAATCCTAACCTCGTTTTCAGGAGGGTGATAAGTCCCTTCAAATTTAGAACACTTAAGTTCTTCTAAATTGAAAAGTCGAATCCTAAGATCACAGCTTCGAATTGAAACTTTATCTGTAGGTACGTTACCCTTTACGTATAGCGCTTAAACCCCAAAAAAGCTGCAAGCTTCACTGATTTCTTCCTGAACATTTCTCAGTTCTCGACCAGTTTATTATATCGTGTAATCACTCTATCGTAGAATTCCAGTCTGTTTATACAACGTAATGGACTACTCCACAAGCTTTTACTATACTCAAACATATCATAGTTCATTATCCAATGATAACAGTCAATTTCTTTGAGTTCCATAGACAATAATAAAAATTCAAATTCAAATATAACACCACAAGATGGTGTCTTTGAGCAAGCATAGAGTATAGTTGGTACAGCCGCAAGCATATTCCATATCATTTTCCATAATTTCTTGGATGAAATGTCTGTATTGTGTATCCAAGAGGTGAATTCAAGAAAGATATTGTTATGACTTCATTAAAAATCATATATTATTAATAGAATCAGATGAATTTTTAAACGTGGATGTTCCTGTTTCTGAAAACTGAAAACTCTCTCTGCTTGTGTGTCTGGACGGGTGTTTGCTTGTCTGTGGAGATTTTTGAGGAAAAAATTCGTCTCTTTAAGATAATGGTAAAAGTTCTTTTAACCTATCTCATTTTCAAATATGTCCTCTATGAGCCTGCTAGTAGCAGTATCTATATTTCGGAAAATTACTTTTCTTAGATCTCCAACTTTTTGATATATATTCTGAACGTTTGAATTGGTAGCGTACCCTAAATATAATGGAGAACAAATTAATGTATAATATAATTTTAATGAAGTAATGACATGTAGAATATTAATATAAAAATAGGTTTCATACATTATTATGCATTATTAACATCGTTAAAAAACTTTAGACATTCTGAATCTGCTCCATAAGATAATTGATCGTGTTTTCTCTTGATAGTGCCCTCTGTAGAGATATCCATCTTGTCTATGTTTCTTCTTTAGATCTTTCTTTTCTGCCATATCAAACTTCCTCTTGTGAGAGCTTCCTTGTGCTCCTGATCTTCCTTGTAATGGAGAGGATGTATTTTGTTTGTATTGTTTCTTGTTATATTGGTCACTCTCTTCCACTAGAGAAACTGATGAGCCTACCCTTTTATTCACCATTTCATCAAAGATTCTTCTTCTCATTTCTTACAGAGTGTCCTCTTCTATTTCATTTTTCAGGATTTCTAAATTTGCTGCATTACACTCATACGAATTACTGAAGTCATGATAGTGGTCATTACAAATAGCACACTCACAATAAAAAAATATTTCTCACTCAACACTTTGATCCATGTTAAAATCTGCTATGTTGTTGATTGATGTAACTTCAGTTCTCAAATGGTATAGCCACGTGGTGTCGATGACCGGCCATGGAGTACCATAGGGAAAGCCGCGTCGTGTTCCTGTTTCTGAAAACTGAAAACTCTATCTACCTGTGTGTGTTTGGAGGGGTATTTGCTTGTCTGTAGAGATTTTTGAGAAAAAATTCAGGTCATATCTCTCAGACTTACATAAAAATTCTTTTAACCTATCTCATTTTCAAATATATCCCCAATGAGCCAGCTAGCAGTAGTATCTATATTTCTGAAAATTTCCTTTTTTACATCTCAAACTTTTTAATAGATATTCTAAACGTTTGGCGTTCTAGCATACCCTAGAAATAATGATCGCGTAACAAAGTAATGTATTATATATTTTTAATGAAGTAATAACATGTAGAATATTGATATAAAAATATGTTTCATACATTATTATACAGTATTAACATCATTGAACAACTTTGGACATTTTGAATCTGTTCCATAAAATAATTCATCATGTTCTCTTTTGATAATATAGTTACTCTCTTCTCTTAGTTCGTACTCAGTAAAATAATGATTATTCCATTTTGAGTCATGTACTGTTTTTACTGGGGTTTCATCTACAGGTTCAATATGCGTTTTATCTTTGGTATTATTAGTTCATTGACTTCATTCAATAGTAGTAATAACGTTCACTTGTGCTTTATTTTCCATCAAGTCATCTTTATATTCATTAATGATAATATCTACCAATGACATTTTTATTTTGCGATCGATTTTATTTTCTTTTACCACATTATTTTACATAGCTGACAGTTTTGACATATAGATAAGATATGGTTTATAATGTTGGTGCAACAGTATGCGTTTCTTTTTCTCGTTGCTTTCATTTGAATGCTGATACTAGAACAGTGGTGATAGGGACTATGAACAGGTAACGTGTTACCCGCACAATGAGCAAAAAGTTGTCTCTCTTAATCAACTATTAGTTTCAGGCTTGCATTATCTTTGAGCACTATCATCTCCGGTAATTATACTCTCCCATATCAACCACCAGCATAGTTGAATGCTTTGGGTTCTCCAAAGAAATCTAATCTGTCACTGTCATTACAATACACACATACATTCCCGATAGTGTTATCACTAGAGCTTGATTCGTAGTTCAAATATATTTCCTTGTCAGCATTCATTGCTACTACAACTCTATTATGTGTACACACTTTCTTGGAATAATTCATTTTAACTTTTTTTTTAATGTGATGCAAGTGTTTATCCTTCCAATGTAAGAAAATTACTGGTTTAATGGGCATAATAAACTAGGTAGTCTCGATAAGTACCCATAGAGTACCTCTGAGAAAGCAACATCATGTCTAAGAGCAAGCATAGAGTACGATTGGTACAGCCACAAACATATTTCATGTCATTTTAAGATTCGTAAGAAAAAAAGTTGAATAATTTTCTGTCCAAAAAAATAAGTCCAAAAAAGTGCTACTTCAAAACATTATTTTTCAAATAGTAAAGGTCACGGTTAACATTTCTATATCATTCTCACTTTGAATTTGGAAAATATTATATGTGATTTTTTTATGTTTTAAGTATTTTTCATGTCATTCTAAGACATGTGAAAAAAAGTTGAAAAAAATTACCATGTTAAAAAAAATTCCAAAAAAGTAAAAAAGGAGGTGGGCCCCAAAAAGTTGGAGGGATGGGCCCCTTGTAGGTTGGGGGGAGGGGCCCCCTTGGAGGTTGAGGTTCTTTGTGGTTAGTGTCATTGATGGTTGCCGTCCTTGATGGTACAAAACCATAATCATTTCACTTGTTGATTTCTAGGGATTTCAAAGGGTTGTTCTGAATTTCTGTTTTAAAATTCTTTTCTCAGCATCTGCATCTTTATTAGTTTCCAGTTTTTAGTTTACTCCAATGCTAAGGAATACTTTATATCGCCCACATCCCATATTATGTACTTGTGTATTTTAGCGACCACAGCAAAGAAGTTAGAGCTAAGTAAAGTCACATGATCTTTTCTTGGCACCTACGGCTCTATTAGTTTCAACTTTTTAGCATTCTCCAATACTAAAGCATCATTTATATTGACAAAACTGCTCAAATGGTACTTGTGTATTATACAGAACAAACCCGAGAAGCAAAGCGAGGTCAAGTCACAAGGTCATCTTGGCGCCTACGAATCTATTAGTTTCATCTTTTTAACATACTCCAATGCTAAAACATATTTTGTAGTGGCAACACTGTTCAAATGGTACTTGTGTATTACATAGAACACAGAAGAAGTAAAGCTAAGTCAAGTCACATGATCACCTTGTCAGCAGTAACCGTTTCCACAGATTGATACCAATGATGATATTCTAACATTTATGTCAATTTGCGTAAGATTTACAACCCCCTCAGACTAACCTTAACTGGTATACAGTTTAACCCTTTTAGCACTTTCATACAATCCAATTAAAAATAAAGAATATTATATAGCTCTGTTTCATCCCTATTATTCAATCACCAATTAAGATCATTCAGAGCAGAGTTATGCAAATGGTACACCTTTTCGCAAATTAAGTTGGTTTTACACAAATGATACAACTTTCAAGTTAAAACAATTCTGACTGTAGCATTCCATTCCTCATTCTGTAATTACCCGTGACGCATTCCTAACCAAACCTAACGAGATGCAAGATACCTTTAAGCTAGAGGTTATTAATCTGTTCGACAAGTTTTGACTCAGAAACATGTCTGGCTTGGCTGTATCGTTAGTAGAAACCTTATTTTATAGTAAAAAAAAACTTGGTCCAGAAAATGGGTGTTGACTGAGAAACCTGTCTGGTCACTTTATAGGATCTCGTCCCCGAATATCTAGTTCCAAATAAAGCGTGTTTGGTCGCATTATGCAATCTTGTCCTGGACTGTGTATATCGATACTACTAACAATGAATATATAGCACACTGTCTTTCATACATCACATCGATTTGATTAAAATAAGGATATGCAGGAGTCTCGGTATTTTAAGAAAACCGAAACATACTCTTTCTGGATTAATTTTGATAATCCTTTTTCACTGGTTGATCCAATCTTACGTGTCTTACTGTCCAATAGCATGAATGTATTTCTTCACCGTTAAAACCACTTTCTAAGGTTTAAAATAAAGCTAGAAACCTCATTCAGGAAATTAATCGTTCAGGAGTTATCCCTTTACTTGATCTCGAGTCACTATATTCTTTCGTATGCATATTTTACTTTTTCTCAGCTTCATGGTGACCTCCCCCCCGCCACTAAGAGTTTTGCCGTTTTTTACCTATGATATGAATAATTTCTGAGACCACACTGGCTAATCATGATAAAACGAAAAATTAGTAAAAAAGAGAAAAACGAGGATTATACAAGCCAGTGAATACTTTTAATTGTGTTTTGTTTTAAGGTTTGAAATTTTTTATGGTATCCTTGGATTTTTATTAGTAATTTTTATGTTATCATTGGACACAGAGGATGGTCAAGCGGAGGTCTTGGCCAAAACATTTGCATTTTAGTTCACATTTTTCACAGGCTTGTATAATTCTCGTTTTTCTCTTTTTTACTATTTTTCCGTTTTATTTTACATATTCCAAGAATGATTATAATCTTCGCAATACAAAAAGTATTTTTAAGTTCCTTTTACTCCTTGTGTAGGGTCAGATTTTAATTCTTTAATGGCAAGTCATATTGTATGGAATAAGTTGCCTGAATCAGTTGCCTTTACATTCGGTCTATTAAAAAAAATGTTTAAAATTCTTTGGCTTCGTAGAAGTCCTTTTTATCTATTTAGTTCTTCATTTTTCTTATATATTTATTATTATTTTATTGAGTCTATTTAATCTACTTAATTAATTTAATCTATCCAATCTATTTATTTTTGTTTTTTATAGTTTTGTTTTATTTATATACTTTTTTTCTTCTCTTTGCTCTTCTTTCTGTGGGTAAGCGATTATTTTAAATTATTTTTTTTCTGAGCATGTGACTCGTTTGTATGCCTCTTTTTTTACAGGCCAACGATCCTTTAGGGGAATATTAAAATGTAATTTCTGAGAGAGAAAGGTGCAGATTGGGTGAATGAAGCTAGTCGATCAAGGAAACGCGAAGATTTCACAGCACTTATTGGGGATCCTGTCCATAAGTCATGCAGGTCTAGCTTCACAAACAAGAAATCTATTGGACAGTACTTGTCATTGCTGTCACAGGGGAAAAAAACTCAGAGGCGAGAATCTCTGGTTTATCGGGAAACTTCAACTTCAAATTCAATTGTATATTATTTCCAACATGTCTTGAAGTCCAGATTCTTCCATAATCTGTCCAAGAGCCTCAACGTAACTCATGAGTGTGTGGAAGCCACCAAGCCACAGGACGCACTTTTGACAGGACTTTCATCCGTAATGGTAGGAGCTCTTTAGTAAAGGGGCTGATCCAAGGTCAGAACTGGAGTCGTGCCGTATCTTGAACACTGTTCGCAAGCGAAGCTGAGTGTGAAGTTTTTACAAATGGGATCACTTGGTTTCATATTTATAATGGGTATGAATAGATCATGGGGAGATCAAATTTATTATGGGGAACTCGTTTGAAGCTCCTTGCCAGTTAGGCAAGGGTACAGGCAAAAGTCTGGAAATCTTCCACAGGAGGTCACAATATTTTGAGGGTTCCAGAATCAAAGTTCGTGATAGCGGATTGTACAGAAAGTTAAGTTGTCCTAGTGTCTGCCTGAGATACTTAATGGGAATTCGGTTTGGTTCAGTTATCTGCCTTGACGTTACAAACTTTCTCCTCTCAGGTACTTTTCACGACCTCTACAGTGGCGTCAGAGAAATAATAATACCCATGCCGTGAAAAGTGTCGTTGCCATCAAAGATTCGGACGTTGGATCGGACGTTGTTTTGCTGCATCCAAAAAGTTCCTTCCAGTTCTTCAATGTTTGTGCTGTTAAATACCGAAACATTACACTCAAAGAGCTTCATCCTGCAATATGATGAACTTATACCCATAGCACGAAGCATGTCAATTGGAAAGCGGCTGCTTAAACTGATGATACAACTGGGCAGCTAGTCCCATCTAAAGAGGTGGTCTGATTGCCTCTGGCCGAAGGCTTGTAGCGTGCACTGACCTATTAACACAGCCTTCCTTTCTGTTTTGTCTCCTACGAACAAAGTGTTAAGAAAAAACTGGAAAGATGAAGATAAGTATTTGATGTTGTCTTTTATGTCCCTGAGGTTTTTAGAATTGAGATGTATATCCATTTTTGTTTAATACCTTTGGCATCACTTTTGATTATAGCTGCTGCAGCTCAGACGATAGCTTCCTTCTCCAGTTCTACGTCAACATTTTTGGCTTTAAGTAATACTCGTGGAGAATGGCATAAGCAATGGCTCTTAGCGTAATGACGTTCTTTCTGCCGTTTATCTTTGCAAATTCTGCGCTTTCACCAAATCTCTCTCGTACCTTCTTTCTCATGTTTCTATCACTATATCCAGAATCCTCCGAGTCACCTATGAGGTCGTTCATCATACTAACAAGATCATTCAGTGTTGGCTGCTAATCATTGTTAGCCTGGAAAAACTCGACAACTCTCTCGATTACCTCGTTCTCGTTCGATTTAAGTTCTGGGATTGATCAGATTTTTTTTCCAGACTGTGAAGGAATTCCACTATAGTTTTGGGGATATTACGTTCCAATAGAAAGTTTGAGTAGCAGAACTTATGGTAAACTATATCAGCAGCGTGTAGATTGGCAGTGGCAGCGAGAATTCTAGTCATCACTGCGCCTGACCAGTCATCATTTCTTTTCCCACAAACCTCACTTTGTGTATTTTGAAAGTCTCTCGTTCTAACCTTGAAACTGTCTTCTTTATTTTTCGTTTTGCCAGAGGTAACCGGCGTAGATCAAAAGAGACAATCAAATTTGAAGTTGAAGTTTCCATAAAGTTGGGCATATTCTCGTGTCTGATTTTGTTTCACCTGTGACAGCAATGGCAAGTACTGTTCAATAGATTTCTTGTTTGTGAAGCTAGACCGACATGACTTATGGACAAGATCCCCAATAACGGCTTTGACATCTTCACGCTTCCTTGATTGACTAGTTTCATTCGCCGAGACTGCAACTTTCTCTCTCAAAACAAACTTTCCTGAATCTTCCACAATCTTTTTTTGCAAATATACAATTCATATCGACAATTTAAAGTTTAAAGAGTAGTTTGCTATATACTCATCGTTCAACCTAAAAAAAAATAATGAAATTTTTAATTTTACGTTCAAATATAGGTAGCTTTCATAATCACTGTGATCTAGAACCCTAAAACCCTATTCCAGACATCAATTTTGTTGTTGTACGCCTTTATATGGAAACACGAATTTGACCTCCTCAAAATCAACCTCAACCTTAAAAAACTGTATTTTAGTTTTACGTTCAAATAAAGGTGATTTTGATAATTTCCATGAACTAATACCCTTTTCTAAACATCAATTTTGTTGTTATACGCCTTTACACGGAAGCACGAATTTCACCTCCATCAACCTCAACCTAAGAAAAACCTAAGTTTTTGTTTTGCGTTCAAATAAAAGTGATTTTCACAATCGCCCTGATGTAATACCCTTTTCTAGACATCAATTTTATTCTTTTACGCCTATATATGAAAACAGGAATTTCACCTCCTCAAAATCAACCTCGACCTCAAAAAAATATTTTTGAAACAGCTAGACAAGCAAGCTTTGCATATTTGGAATCAGCGCATTTTTTTTTAGTCGGGTAGTTAGAGATTCATTTCTCTTGCAATTTGTTTCAGGTCAAACCGTTCCCTTCCTGGACTATGTATGAAGATAGTATTTTTATGGGTTAGGTTAGATATTTAATATAATGAGTTTGGGGTGGCCCCATTCCATAAATCTTTGTTGTAGTTTCCATAATTTTATTACTAAAGTATTATATTTTTATCATATATTGGTATACTTCATTATGATTAACCTAACTTCCATTCGCGAGGGTGTACTGGCTAACAAGAAGTACCGAATATTTATGTTAGTGCCTATCATAGATTTATGAAAGCGTTTATCTTTTGCTAAAGCAATCATCAAGGCGATACTTCTAGAGGTTCATGATGGTATTTTCTTTTCGCTCATTTTCTACTGATTTTCCAACCATATTCTTTATTTTTAAGCTTGGCAGGTGCGAACGTAAGCAATTGAATTAAAAAATTCAAGATTATTTTATTAAAAACTGAATTCCCAGTTTTTCATTATTTTTTTTTAGACGTATATGGCTGTATTAGCTTCTACTTGTCCCGTTTGAAGAATTAGACAGAAATTTCAGAGTATTTGATTCTTTATGAATAATATCTAACAGAGATAATTTCCAGAAATTTATTTGAGGCTAGACTGTCAAGGTTTTTAGCGTACTAGTCCTGAGGAGAAAAATTCAGGGTCACATTTTGAATATTCTGTGTAATTTCATCTTCGTTATTTTTCATAGTTTAGTTTTTGTAACTTTTTCATAAATTAAAAGTTTCAATTTTTCCAAGGAAATAAAAGATATTAAGTAGGCTATAGAAAATTTCATTCCCATACCTCAACTATGTTCTTTGAAATATTGGGAAATATTTTTTCGAAAGTTATTTTTGCCCTACCAGATTTTATGAACTTTTGAGGCATTAGAGATTGTTAATCGTCCTACTAGCTAACCCCCCCCCCCAAAAAAAAAGAAGTTTTAGTAGCATAAATTGTCATACCTTTTAAAAAAATTGTAGAGTCTTACGTCAGCTCTCAACCATTTCTCTAATAATTTCGTGTTTTGTTCCGTTAGCTTGTACTTTGACTCTTCTGTGCGTGGAAGTTGTTTTATGTATAACATTTGCCCAATAGTTGTTCCAAGAAGATTTTTCAATAAGGTAACAGACTCATCGAAATATTCTGATATCATTACAAGATGAAATTTATTGTCAATTTCTTCAATAAATGAGTCTATAGCTGTTTCGTTTTCAAAATCTTCATTTTCTAATCCAAGAGAAAAAGAAAGTTGATTTCGTCCTACTTTAAAAATGTCATGAAACCTATCATTGTTAATATTTCCAAGCTCTAGTTTCTGTAGAAATGTTTCAAAAGAGGAGACATTATAAAATTCTCTCATATCCATATAATGAAACATTGATTCGAATTGATGAGCAGGACTACGTAATATTGTTACATAGACAGAATCATCCCCAAGGACTCTCTCAACATCTTCAAGTTTCCACCTTCGATCTTCTATAAGTATGTCAAATTTTGAAATTGTTTGATTAAGCGGCAGGTACGTTGTTTGAAATGCTATTGATTCTGACTTCATGTCAAGAAAGTATCCATAAAAGTATGATATCCTGCAACAAAAGAGAGGGAAGAAGTGAAAAAAGGATATTAAAACTTATCTGTAAATGAAATAAATCTAGAACATATACTCGGACAAATTTCGTATAAAAAAATTGTAACGAATGAACAAAAAGGAAATATGAAACACCGTTAATGACTACTGAAAATGAAGTAATTAAAAAGAAAAAAATAGAAAAAAAAATGAAGATGAGCAGGAAATAGAGTCAATATAATACAAAAGATTGATAAAAACTTGAGACTGAGAAGGCAAGGGTTGTCAACAAAACCCACTTAGTAATGTCAACAGCTACTGAAAATATAAAACTATTGTACTTCCCTATAAACTGGGCAAATATACATTCTATTTACTATGAATGCCTGTGTAACCTATTTATTGTGCCGTTGAATCCAGATGAACATGACAATCTTCATAGACTGTACTTCGTGGACTGGATACTAGGTAATAACACCCCTAAGACAACGGGCTCAACATGCAAAAGTAAATATTATAGTTTGGTATTTATTCATTAAAACCAGCGATGAGTCTTACAAGTAACTTCCTAGATCTGAAATAAGTATTAGTCTGTTAATTTTTATATTTAGGCTTCATAGCTCTTTTCCATTTTTCTCTATTAATTTAAAATGTTTTCCAGCTAATAAAGTTCTGTAATAAGTTAAAATAAACAATTGGTGAATATGGGAATATGAAACTTGTAACGGGTAAGATTGAAAATGAATAATAGCACCAAAATTAAAAATAAGAGATGTCACTGTAGCTGAACTAGTGAAACATAAAACGAACAGAATTACCGTAAATAAGAGTAGGACTACTACCCTTTAGACGTAAGCAGTAGAAAGGTTGAGATGCAGCGAAGCTAGATCAATTAGAAGATGTCAGTACCAATCATAGCTAAATAAAATATCTCTTCACATCAATTAGAAGATTTCCGTTCATATTACGTAATGTAGGAATTTATCAATTTATAGAAGAGTTACTGACATAAAAATATGATTTGATAACACCTTTCCTATGTTTGGTTTTTAAGCCTAAAGCACGCGCAATAACCCAGCTAACAGTTGCAGTAAAATAGCTGATATCTGCGAATAAAACACTGGGCTCCCCCTTAAGTAAGCTCTTAGTAGATTTAGAATAAATGCAGTGAGGTCATTTTAGTGAGACAAATTAAGTTACTGTGACGATAGATCATGATGTGACTATGAATGACTCTGATGCAGCATGATGTGATCATGAGTAACTATAAATCACAACTATAGCTTCTAAAATAGTATTTTCAATCTAGCACAAGAAAATGTACCCGAAATTAAGTATTGGTGGTGTAAAAGATATTGTTTTTGAGTAGAGTAGAATATTTTTATTTACAACACACACATAAACTAAATGTCACAAAACAGCGCACATGCCTAGTGGCATACTTTAGCGCTGAAAATATTGCCAACGAAAATACACAGTCATTTTCTAACTAAATTTCGCAACGACGAAAAATAAAACCATAATAAACAAGATGCTTAGCCTTTCGTAAGATGTTTCTTCACTAGTCTTAGAAAATATCACTTGTTGCTGCATTCTCGAACTGATGCTGGATCTTATTTCCAGATTTTTGGTCCAGTGTGACGGATGCTGAATCCCGTTCTCGACGTCGGGCGAATTTCGCACGAAAAGTCTGAACGATGAGTAGTAGAATAATTATGAAATTGGGAATTAGTTGGCAAAATACCGGGGAAATTTAAAGGTAAATTACAATATTGATTATCGTGACAAATACTAGAGATTGAAATTAAATGAAGTTGATCCAAAGAATAAGTTCCTGAAGTCCCATGTCGGTGTCTAACTGAAGATCTGCAATCAACATTAAAAAGAATCTTCATTGTTTTATTCTGAAGAATTTGGAAAGATTTGTATACAGACGAAAAGGTAGAATCCCAAACCGAAATTCAATACAGATAATATGGGTGGACGAAAGAATAATAAATAGATTTTAGAATAGTTTTAGGAAAGAAATAACGAAGACGAGTTAGCATGCCAATATTTCGGGAAGTTTTTAACGGTAGTGTTTTACATATTTATGAAACGACAAATTTTCATCTAAAATAATCCCAAGATATTTAAACTGATCTTCCCGTTTTAATTCAAGACTATTCAAGAAAAGAGAGAAGCTTTCTGACACTACTGATCCAGTTCACGAGAATACCATATATTGCCCTTTTTTTCATTAAGACCTAGTAAATTCCTTGAATACCAATCAGATACAGTTAGTAACGTACTTTCGAGGTTCTGGGAAAGAACTGATAGGTCCCGGTTAGAAGCAAATATTACTACATCATCAACAAACATTATAATTTTACAAAGAGGCAAAACTTCTCGCAAATCATTTATGAAAATAAGAAATAAAATAGACCCAAGGACAGAGCCCTGAGGCACTCCGTAAATAATCGGAAAAGATTCAGAAAGGAGATCACGAGATTTATCAACAAATTCTTGCCGTCTCCCAGAAAGGTAAGATGCAAAAAAAAAAAATTAAAGCTTGTGTTGAAAACCCATAAGACTTAAGTTTGGAAAGAAGCAACGAATGATTTATGGTGTCAAACACCTTGGCGACATCAAGAAAAATCGGCAAAGCATGTTGACCTTCATCTAGTGAATCACTAATATTTAACAATGGCTCGTGAATTGCCAGTTCAGTTGACTTTCCTTTTATAAAACCATATTGAAACACATGGAAAATCTTACTATCAACTAAATATTTTTCTAATTGACTATTTGCAAGTTTTTCCAAAATTTTACTGGAAACCGAAAGTAGAGAAATCCCTCTATAATCTGAAGGGTCAATTGAACTCCCAGCCTTAGGTAACGCTATAACGTTTGCTTTTTTTTAAAGCTCAGAAAAAACCCCATGCATAAGTGATAGATTAAAAATTATGTGTTCAACAAAGGTGAAATCTTGACGCTACTTGCTTTACAGTTTGAGCTGAAAATCCAAATTTGTCCGTAGAAAAACTCCGTTCAAGCTTCAGAATAATTTTTTCAATCTCATGAGGCGCAATCTCAGAAAAAGAAAACGTATTTTCTACATGTTGCTCAATCGATGCTCAGTCGATGCAAGTCTAGAACCAATATTACTGAAATAATTTCCAAAAGCATTTAAAATTTCATTCGGCTCTGTAACATTTTCTCCATTTAAAACAAGGCAATTAACACTAGTACTTTTACGACTCTGAGGACGTATCTTTTTATTTATCAATGGCCATGGCTTTCTCATTATCTAATTTATGCTCCAAAGATTTCTGTTTATAAAATTCTCTCTTCCCAAGTCTGATAATTGAATTTAGTTTATTCCTAAAAGCTCTGTATTCTTCAAACGACTCAGGTGTCTGTAATTTTAAATAATTCTTAAACTGTCCCTTTTTTTGTTTTAGCGATGTCAAAATACCTTCAGTAATCTATGGGTCAAATTTCTGCGTAAACTTTCCATACGAAACTCGTGTTGAAGAAGCCGAATCGTTTCGAAGAAGTCGAATCATTTGATCAATAAAAACTGAAAACGCAGCATTTGTGTCATCTGGCAGTAAACCGAACTCCAATAATAGTCGCCAATTAACTGACGTAGGACTTTACAATAAATCCATGTATATCGCTTTTTTGAACTATCCATTGTTGAATCCCTATGTTGTTTATTAATATTATTTTAATTTAAAAGAACCCTCACCAGAAAACGATCTGACATATCAGAAAAAGTTACTGACGATTTTTTAGCATCAGATAAAACAGGAGAGAAAAATATATTATCCAATAATGTAGCTGTGTTAGCTGTAACTCTTGTCGGCAGAGAAATACTTGGAAGAAAACTAGAACACAACATCATACTTAAAAACTCCTTATCATTTCCAACATCGAGATTCAGAAAATCAAAGTTAAAATCCCCCGAAATAATAAACAGTTTTTTCAACGCTTCCAGGTTATTCAACAGCGGTTCAAAAACTTCAAAAAATCTTGAGGGTTACCCGACGGAGGTCGATAAACAGACCCGAAAATAAATGAATTACAGCCCAAAGGTCCAACTTGAACAAAAATAGTCTCAAATCAAACAGTCTCCCCTCATCAAATACAGACAAATCACTGAGAACTCTAAGAGACCAGTCATCACGACTATACAGCATCTGACCTCCTCTCACATTCTGACACCTTGTACGTGAAATAAACTTCATCCCAGGTAGATCTAAGATTTTAAGAGGTGTATTAGCAGACAAAAAAGCTTCGCAAACTCCAACAATATCAATAGGACTAGATGCTAGCAAGAGCTTCAGTTCATTGAATGCACTTTGTAACCCCTCAGCATTTACATGTAACGATCGGATCGGAAAATTACACTTCTATCTGAATTGTAATAATCTACCTCACATTCAGGTAGATTGTTTACATAAGGCATGTCTTTATCACTTCCGATAGCTGAATTTATAATAACATCTAATTTCAAACAAGAGTCAAGAAAACACTGAAAGCAATCCATCAACAAAAAACGAAAAGAAAAATTCACCACCTCTTAGTTTAAACGACAGGTTCATATGACACATTGCGAATCTGAATTACGCCAGAAATCATTTTACACGGAATGATTTGCGAACCGTACTTGACATATACCACACCTCGTAAAGTCCATTCATTCTTCCATTCAAACCTATTGCGCGCAAGCTTGTAGATTTCTTGCCTTTCCCTGGTTAGAGCCTCATTTACATAGATTTGAGAATGTTTCAAATTTTTGCGATTGCGCAGGATCTCAACTGCAGATGCCTCAGTAAAAAAGGTAAGTTCAATCGGATTTTTTGTTTCCGAGGCAGCTCTCAAACACCTTGCACCCTTGACAACGGATTTATCAAGATTGAGTCCCATTTCACTGTTAAGTCGAACTAATACTTTCTCACCAAGGTGACACAAATCCCGAGCGGGAGAGTCCATCCCAGATACAATGATCTTAGTCAGAAGAGGAGACTGGTTTATATCAACCAGCTTAGTTTCAAACTTTTGGAGCTTTGCACCATTTTGAGCAATTCTTGCCCGCAAATAACCAAGTGATTTCTCAATAAGTTCAAATTTACCCTTGAATTGAAGATCAATCGCCTCCTAGACAGCTTGCGGAACAGCATCAAGACAATCTGACTTAGTCTTCGTCACCGAAGAACTCCCTAATCTATTGCACTGGTCTTCCACTCTCCTACGAACTTCATCCTGAATGTCGTCAAAGAAGATTTACAATTTCTGGCTGCATCAAGTTCACCGACTCAGATAAGTCCCCGGCTAAAGCAGAGACTGATGATAGTGGGCAAAAAAAGGTAGAGCTGAAAACAGCCAATGGAAAATTTACCAAGCATCCAAGTTAAAATATCCAAAAAGCACAATAGGGCCGTTCTTTTGCACTAACATTTTATATATAAGATCTCACATCTTTCTGCAAAGATTTCCGTTCTTTTAACTCATCTTTGTTCTAAGATTTTACAGCTCACTGATGTTAGTAAAATGTGTGAAGAACACCTTCTTTCTGCCATATAGAACAGTGATAAGAGAACTTCGATGATATACTCATCATTGTTCTCAGACTGCTGATCAGAGCAGAATGATGAAAGATGTTTGCAAAAGAACGCTATAAGATGCAAGATCTTACTGCCAAGATTTTACTTTTACGCGTTCTTTGTCAAAAGATGTAAGATCTTAGCACGAAGATGAGTAAAAGAACGGCCCTAATATAACTCTCTTCCCTCTAGTCAATTCCCTCTAACAGCAAATTAGGTGAAATCTCGACCTCCAAACAAGATTTAATAACACAGATAAGTTGTTAATTGATACATTAGTAGATAAGACATAGATCATAAAAAAAGACAAGATTTCAAATATTTTCTTTTTGGACACCCTTCACAATGGGAATAAACAATCTCCCCGTCCAAAAAGATAATTTGGTTTAAAAAGTCATTTGTTCAATGGTCATTTAAAATTCTATGACCTGAAATCCCGGACAACTGTAAATACTGATACTTCTAAAGAATTATTGGGGGATAAATTAAAGCTAATGAAAAATTAACTTAAAGTTATTGATGGAATAAGGTATGCCTTAAGAGGCTTGATTGTATTCAGAAGAAGGAAAACAAAGTTTATATGCTCAGGTAGCGATCCCTATCATCTTTTTGTGTGATGAGAAGGAAGATGTAAGCCTATACTCTTATCCTGCATGGAGATTTTGCACAGAACTCGAGATAACCATGAACTCTTAAGTACAGGCACGAATAAAATAAATAAAATTGCGAAAATAATCTGTCATACTATATTAAACGCATTGGGCTGGTATTTTCACACATTCATGATAAAGAATTTCAGTCTATGTCAATAGCCAAAACAAGCGTAAAATTTATATTGTGGAAAATTTCATGGCGTAATGAAAACAATGGAAAATACACAATTTACCTTTTTGACACCCTTAATTCCCTTTCAAAATTTCTTGACGCCCTGCTTCCAGCCCAAGAAATGAAAACAAAACTATTTTCCAATTCTAAGGCAAAAATTCCCTTCAGATGATCAGTTTTCGCTGCTTATTTGTAAAGGAGTTATTTTATCTTCGTGTACAGACACCATTCAAATATTCGAAGAGAAAAATATTACCAAAAAAGGACAGCTTTCTATAACGGTTTGATACAGAAGGTATTTCGGATGGAACAAAAAAAAACTAATTTGCTCACTAAGTTTGGACAAAATTTGCCTGTGATAACTCTTAAAATACTTAAGATATACCTTTTTGACCAGCTGGATTAATATAGTGTATTTTGGTCCTGTTTAACATCCCATTTAAAATTCAATTAAAGGTTCAACTTAACAACCCTTAGTCGAATCTAAGCTTAATATAGTTACACCCAAACACATTTTGACAGTTTGAATGAATTTAGTGTCTTTTGATTTAATTCAAAAGCCCCTAAATATTTCCTGATATTTTCAAATTAATAGCCTTGGGCGTTCTTTAGCTATTGCAGATAAGCCCTTTTGACAACCTGTATTCACTATGACACTTGGACAAGCATGATGCAGCTAACTCTATTAATTTAGTTCAATTATTTTAGTTGTAACACTAGAACTTGAAGTAGTATTTGTAGTCGTAGTTGCAATCTCATTAGTAGGACTAGTAGCAGTACTACTAACAGTAGTCGCGGTCACCAGTAGTACCAGTTGCAGTCACAAGTTATCACATTCAGAGCCGTAAGTTTTCCCAGTCGCAGTCGCAAATGGTTGCACAACTTACCACCTTTGCCCCGAGGGCTCTGGGGGGTTGTCATCCTCAAAGACATAATGCCAGGACCTTTCAATTATGTTGAACAAAATAGCTATCTCAAAATTTTGATTGGGTGTGTTCAGTGATATTACGGGTATGGGAGGAGGGCTTGTTGCCCTACAATCAGTTTTGACAATTAAATTTTCAATAATAAATATAAATATTTTTACTTTCATAACTTTAATAAATCAAATAATATTAACATTTTGATTACTAAATATCAGTAAATGTATATTAAACTGACAATTCACATTCGTTTGTGTTTTTTTCAGTAAAGTGCAAATTACGTTCTGAAATTGGGAAGGCATAGGGGTTTTGAGCCCTACTCATGTTAATTTTTGCTCGTTTTGAGTTTGACTCGGTTATTTATTGTAATTTCTGTTCGTTTTGGGCTTCATCTATTTACCGATGCTGATTTGTGGTAGTTTCACGCTTGGTAGATTACTTCATTTTATTTTTGCTCATTTTTGGTTTAATGGAGTTCTTTACTTTTCTTTGAAAAGCTTATTTTGTGGGAAAAGTTTTTTAATTTCATTTCTGTTCGTTTTGTATTAACATAGTCTTTTCAGGGAAAAAGAAA
>JAQQPU010009163.1:0-14883 GCA_029168905.1 Artemia sp. Kazakhstan ARC1039
GTCCAGGCATGTACAAAGAATTTTTAGGGGAGGAGGTCGAACAATGAAAAAAAAAACTAATTTTCAAAATGAACTAAGAAGATAATTATTTTTTTCTCAAAAAATATATGAGTATAATTGAAAATGAGGGGTACAAAAGGCATTGGGTTTTACCATAACAAAAACACAAAATTTATCCTGGCTTTAAATGCATAAACGGAAAAAGTCGACGAGTTGAGGAAAACAAAAAAAAAGATCAAATTATGCAAAAACGAATCGATTTTTCCCCCGAATTTCTACTTATATTTATAGATTCTGGAAAAAAATATTTTCAATATTTGAAGTTTCCAATAAAAAAAAATCATGTCCCATCTAAGATTACTACCTGAGCTAACACAGCCTCGGGAAGTGTTCTTACCGTTGTGCTATACTGATAAAAGTGGGAAGTAACTGAACATTCTGAAGTGGTTGAAAATAGTTCACAAATTAAAAAAAAAATGTGTGACAAAGAAATAAATGGCAGATGGAACAAAAAGATCAGTGAGTTAATAAAACGAAATGGATATGAATTAATTAGAAAAATTAGGGGGGTTAATAAAAACCTATAATTTAATAAAGAAATTCTAAGAAATTTATATTTTCAGGGGGTTGGGGCTCCAGTCCAGCCTGAGTTGTCCCTATGAATCAGTTTTTAAGTAAACTCTAAGCCTACCCTATGCACTTGATCGATCAAAGGCTTTTGATTCTGTTGTTCATAACCAGCTTTTCTTTTCTTTGGCTTTTTCTGGTGTTAATTTTTCGGTTATTTACCTTCTACGGTTTTGGTATTCTAATTCTTACCTCCGCCTGAAATTTTCTCCAGAAACAACTATTAAAGTGCTTCGTGGTGTTAGGCAGGGAGGTGTTTTATCACCAACCCTTTTCAAAATTTGTATTTCTACTGTTCTGGAAAAGATCTCAGGCACTTATTTTTCTGGTTCTTCTGGTATTTCTTACATTGCCTATGCTGATGACATTCTGTTGATTAGTCGTACTAAGTCTGCTCTTTCTGCGATGGTTTCCTTAGTTTCTCAGTCTTTCTTTAATATTGGTCTATCCCTGAATCTTGACAAGTGTGAATTCTTATCTTATAATCTGTCTTCGTCTACTCCTCTGGTATGTAATGAATTTTCTGTACTTTCTGTCTCTTTCTTTCGGTGGCTTGGTATTACTGTTTCTAATTCTCTAGCTCTCATTCGTAAACAGATTGTTGCTGATTCAGTAAGAAAAATTCAGTGCCGTTATTCAAAAATTGTAGCAAACCGTGGAAATATGTAACAGAAGAGCTCTTGGGCACTTATTCTCGACATTTTCTGATCATTCTGTGCTTTATTTTTCGGGTGTTCATTCGGATGTTCATTTTTTATTGTTCTTAAGCTAAAGGATTTAAAAAAGATTAAAGTTACATATTTCAAATTTTGCAAATTTCTTTTTTCTCTGCCGCCATGGACTAGAAATCGGTATCTAGTTAAAATTTTTTTTTTATGGATGTAACTCAAAAGTTCGGTGACCAACACAAAAAAGCTTTCTGCAGATGCATTTTGTAATATTGGCCCTGACCACGGTCTTTTACAGTTCTTTTCTTAGTTTAATTGAGTTGCTAGTGTTTGTTGAGTTCTTTTTTGTTTTTCTTTTTTATTATTATGTATATACTCCACTTGTACTACTTGTTTTCTTGTAGTTGTGGGTAATAAATGATTGATTGATTGATATACAGATAGAAGACTGTTTATCTTCTTTATACAAATGAGCATTAGTCTAGTTGTCTTTTTCTAAAACCAAATATTTAGTGATTATCCTTTTCTGAAGAAAACATGCTAAACACACAAGCAGTACCATTAAATTCTTTATTTTATACTAGCCCTTCCCCCGGGGACTGTGTGGGATTAAGTTATCCTCAAAGACATATTTATTTGGTTTTTGACTGTGCTGAACAAAATGGCCATGTCAAAATTTTGATCGGGTGACTTTGGGAAAAATGAGGGCGGGAGGGGGCCTAGTTGCCCTCCAATTTTTTGGGTCACTCAAAAAGGGCAATAGAACTTTTGATTTCCGTTCGAATGAGCCCTCTCAATATATTTTATGACCATTGGATCGATACGATCACCCCTGGGAGAAAAACAAACAAACAAATAAACACGCATCCGTGATCTTTCTTCTGGCAAAAAAATGCAAAATTCAACATTTTTGCAGATAACAGTTTGAAAACTCTACAGTAGGGTTCTCTTATATGCTGAATATGATGGTTTGATTTTCTTTAGAAAAGATTCTATTATTTTTAGGGGGAGTTTCTCCTTACTTAAAGTTACTCCTTAATTACAGTTATTTACCACGAACTGTTTAATAATTTCTGTATGACTGTAGACGGAACAAGAATCCGGCTCAACACTGATAAAAGTGAAAGCTGGTGAGGTGACTAACTGACTGTTGTCACTTGTCACTAAACAATTGATAACCTTATGCTCATAAGAGAGAATGTTATCTTAATTTACTATGCGAGTAAGCGAAGTGGGTATTTTCTCATCCTAATAACTGAGTGACTGTGCGATAAGATTAAATGACCGCGATGTGAAAGAATGTCGGTACTCGTGTCAGTGTAGTTAAAATGGGAACAGCAGCAATTTTCACAGGGGAATAAAGATAGATTACTCAAAAAATTTGAAACTTACTCATTATTCAAAAGCGTAACATAAATTCAAAAACGTACCAAAAATGTAGCGTTTTCAGGACCGTAACGTAAAACGTACCGTTTTATTTACAACGTACCATAAATAGTAAGAACGTAACCTTGGTGAAACCCTGCAGAGACTAGCAAAAATGCATTTCCGACTCCAGATCAAGAAGACAGCTTGTTTAATAATTTTCTCGACACGACTGGGCTGCGGATGAACTCTTCAAGTCAAAATGCAAACAATATAATGACTACCTGCGTATCAGAAATATTATCAAGTCATATGAGGGGAGATTTACAGTCTTTTTGAGCGAGAGATGAAGAACAGGAAAAAAATAATTGATTTTCGCTATAATTTTAAACTGAATACTTAAACACTTATCTGGAGTTAAGTGAATTTGCATGCTTGCATCTTGCAGTGCCTAGAAAAACTGAAATATTAGAGGCAACGCTATTGCGTTGCCTATAGTAAAGGCCATACGCCTCCAATGTTTTATTATTATTATTGTTTTTTTTCCAGAGGCACTTCATATGGAGGGAGTCGTCGTATAAACTTCAAAGGGGGCTCAATTGATTGGAAATCGAGAGTTCTAGTGCCCTTTTTAAGAGTCAAAAGTGATCAGAGGGCAACAAGCCCCTCCACCATTTTTTTTCTAAAATGGATTCGATAAAAACTTCGAGACAGCCATTTTGTTAAAAATAGTTCAGTGATCACATAAATAAAAACTCCAGTGTCAATACAACCCCCAAGGACCCGTGGGTAGGCGTTGTAAGTAATGCCCTGGGGGTATATATGGTTCTTATGGAAGGAATGCTTGTTTAAACTTTAGAGAGGGCTAATTTTATTGGAAATTTAAAGTTCAAGTTCTATTTTTTAAGAGTCAAAAGATATTGGAGGTTAACTAGACCACCCTCCTCCCCCCCCCCGGCTCTTTTTTCCCAAATGCATCCAATAAAAATTTTGAGATATCCTTTTTGTTAAAAATAGTTTAAAGATCATATAACAGAACCTCAGGTATCGACACAATCCCCAGGGCCTGAAGGCAGTCGTTGTAAGTTATGCCCTGGGGCATATAAGTAGTTGGACCTCCATGGTTTTAAAAGCGGCCCACCCCCTTCGAATCCCGATCTGGACAGTTTTTTTTTATTTGTAACATAGGCAAATTAACATAGGATTATTCGTTGTTTTTAGTTTGTTATATTTGTTGGTTATGTTTGATGGTTATGTGGTTTGATGTTTGGTGGTTATGTTTTGGACATGCTTGTTGGTTATGTTATTTTGTTATGTTTGATGTGTTTTGACCATGTTTGGTTTTTGTTTTGTTTGTTGTTGGTTATCTTTGATGCTTGTTGGTTATGTTTCTTGTTTATTGGTTGTTTGTTCCTGGATGTTGATTCCTGGTTATGTTTGTTGGATGTTGATGGCTATGTCTGTTGGTTATATAGTTTGATGTTTGATGGTTATATTGTTTGTTGGCTATGTTTGTTGGTTATATGGTTTGATGTTTGATGGTTATATTGTTTGATGTGATTGTTGGGTGTTTGTTGTTTGTTGGTTATTTTTTTTATGTTATTGTTAGTTGTGTTTGTTGGTTGTTGGTTATATGGTTTTATGGTTATGAATGTGGTTTAATAGTTATCATTAATGTTTGTTGGTTATGGTTGATGGTTATGCGGTTTGATGGTTATGATTGACGGTTATGTCTGTTGGTTATGTTTGTTGGATGTTTGGTGTTTGATCTTTGTTGGTCATGTTTTGTTGGTTATGTTTGATGGCTGTTTTTTGTTGTTTTGGATATACTTGAATATAATTGCTGTTACTAGCCAATGCCACCTCTTGTTTCTAGGAAAAATTCTCGCCTTATTTCTAGGCAAAATTCCCCATGTTTAGACGCGTTCCCGGGTGGTAGAAGCCATATTGTTTTCCCCCTATACATGTCTTATATAAAATCACGTTCAAACCAGCCTCCCCAGATGTTAGAAGCTATATTGTTTTTCCTTCTATACATGTTCAATCATGCCTCCCACCAAGACCCCCCCCACACGTTTCTTTTCTATTAAACGCCATAGAGGACATTCCCTTCAAAGATCCCCAAGCGTTCTGGTTATGCTCAAAATAGACAGGATAAGGACAAAACAGCATCAGTCTCTTATAACTAGTTGAAGGAGCAAAACGCATATAAAATAATGGACAACTCCTAAAATGAAGTAAGTGCCTTTCTCTATTAGAAATTTTTCCTGTCTCCGGGTTTTTGCTAGCCAAGACCTATTACCCCTTCCCCCCAAAAAAGATTCTATTTAAAATACCCATTTAATACCCATTTTAAAGCATAAAATATATTCTTTTCACTGTGTAAAAAACCCATCCCCCTCCATTCATTACCAATTAATTCTCTCAATAGAGCTAGATCCCTTTTACTCAAAAAGTGCCTTTTCCCCTCATGCGTTAAAACCTTGGAATTCATCAAAATCTCTCGCACACACTTAAGTATAAACAAAAACATATGTGAATTTGTCTCAAAAGGGGAGCTTTGTAAACCATCTTCGCAAGGAAGGGATTGCCGTTAATTAAGCTTAAGAGGCTTGACGGATTACATAATTCTAAGCTGTCCGAAAGAGATCCTAATTTCTGCAAAAATAATGCATAATAGAGCCAATTTAGGCTTGGAAATTGCGTATAAGGCGGGATTCTAATCGGAACATGCGTTGCATAACAAAAACACTTATTTCCATCCTAAATATAGAGAAAAATCTAGTTTCTTATGGCTATTTGAATGATTTCAAATTGACTACTCTTTTAACCCTAGAGGAATAATGCTAGTTTTTTAAACTTTAAATACAGCTCTTTTGCTTTAAATGCTTTGCATCTCTATGCATGTATTTACTTTTTTTTCTAAATGATAAAAATAAGAAGTTTATTTCTATCCTATGACTACTTATTGACGGGTTTTTTTCTTGCAGGGATTGTATTTAAATTTTATTTTCTAAATAGTAAAAACAAGAACATTAATTTCTATGCTATGGCTACAGACTAATTCTTTTCTCCCATTTTCTCTTTGAGCGCGCAATGTTTTATATAAAATTTGCAGTGTTTAGGTACTTTTTTTCATGTTGAAATAATATAGGTTGAAAGAAACGAGACCTTTTACTCCCCGCCTATTAAACTCGGATTTATTTTTTTTCTAGTACATTTCTACCTCGAGTGTGAAAGCTATTGTAGCTTGATTATTTTATTAGTTGATTTTTAGTGCTCTCTTAGCTCTAATGTTATCCAAGCCCTATGCAGATAATAGCACATTTTTAAATGTTGGAAGGAGGGTCCTATAATGAAAAAAAATGCTTTCTAAAAATTTCTTTTTTTTCTTCTATAGAAGGGAGTACTAATTTATACTAATTTTTTCTTCTGTAAGAGGGGGCCGCTATTTTATACTAAATTCTGTCTTTTTTTCTAGAAATTCCCAATTCTCTCCCCTCCCACAAAGAGGACAAGGGGCATCGAGCCAACCTCGGTGCAAGTCGCAAGGCCATCAGTTGTCCAGTATGGGCGTTGGCAAAGAGCAGCGCCGCAAGCGCAGCCCGCAGCCCTATCTGCGCAAAAATATAGCGTTGCTGCACAAGCCCGTGATGCAGCTCCCACCCATCATGCTGCAAAAACTGCAGCCCTATCTGACATCGCTGCCCCGGCTGTCAGGAGGCTAAAAAGAGAGTGGGCAGTCGCACATACGAAGGTGAGACCCACCGTCCTACCTACAAAAGCCCGTGATGTCCAAGGGCCATTTACACAGCACACCACTCATGTCATACCCCTACCTCTGCCGTTCGTCCAAGACATCGGCGCTACCCTATCGGCGGAACTTGAAGATGTGAGCATTTTTTTCAATCTAATAAACATATTTTTTACGTGACAGAGAGCCTTTTACTCATTAGTTCTATATATTCGCTATTTTTTCTATTTATGAAGACCAAGTTATAGAAATATCTAAATAAGCCTGTTTTCTTCTTTTAATGTCTACTTATTTACCCCCTTCCTAGTTTAATAGACTCAGAAATAACTAAACATAATGTCATTTTTTGGGCTTTTCTAATCTTAAAGTGTCTTCATTTGTCTTTTCAGCTTATTTACGTCCCATTAGTTTTAAAGACTCTAAATAAGGATGTTTTCAACTTTTTAGGCCTATTTTTTCACTATTTTCTTATCCCCTTATATTCTAAGCCTACTAGCGGCATTTTGTCGCTATTTTCTATTCTTTTTTGTGCCTAATTTTGATTTTTCAGGTTCCATACACCTCCCCTTAGCTTTATAGAGATTTTGAAATTTATTCACCTTTTCTAGCGCCTACTCCCTAGCTTTTGGGAGGGGTTATTCGCTAAATAGGTTATTTCAGGGAGGTCCTAATAATAGGGAAATGGGGATATTTATTTTATAGCTCTGAATATGACTCGATGAGTTTAGGAGAGATATGACCCCCTGTTAGTTTCATTACTGCCTAAAAATTTTCCTTTTTTCTAGGCCGAAATTTAATGCCTCGTGGCCAAGTTCCTTGTTCAAAGAGTTGGAGCAGTGGAAGACACCAATGACAAAATGGTAGCGTAGGCCGACGCATTTTTTACCATGTGACCAAGCCAAATCCCCCCAGTAAGCTTTAAAATTCTTAACTGCTAGTAAGGAGGTCTAAGCTTTCAATACAACCAAACATGGTCTTTCAGAGCCTTGTAACATTTATTAGCACTAGTGTGGCCATAGGGGGTACCTTTCAGTGCTTCATAATACATACAAAGGATGCACTATGGAAGGGAATTACATTTATAGCAGT
This sequence comes from Artemia sp. Kazakhstan ARC1039, assembly GCA_029168905.1. Taxonomy (NCBI): domain Eukaryota; kingdom Metazoa; phylum Arthropoda; class Branchiopoda; order Anostraca; family Artemiidae; genus Artemia; species Artemia sp. Kazakhstan ARC1039. The sequence goes on from JAQQPU010009163.1 coordinate 7,504, forward strand.
AGTGTGGCTCAAAGAGGTCCTTTACGTGGTTAGTAGTAGGGGGGTCTATGAGTTCCAGGGGGGCATAGTACCCTTAATGCAATGATACTTTCCAATGAGTAGTGGGGGTCTATGAGTTCAAGGGAGCATGATACCCTTGAATTTTCTATCCTTCTATCTTTATTCTATACTCATTTTCTCTTTTTCGTAGGACATTGCCTTCCAGTGAGCTAACATGCTTTTATTATTTTTCTAGGTTCACAAAACTCCAGCACCATAATTCCGTGAAAGTGTCCATCAAAGTGAACACGAACGGGGTTTAAGTGCGACAGCGAGTCCGGCTAGCGTAGAGTTCCCCAACATTGTGACAGTTTAGCGAGGGATCTCGGCCTCAGCAATGACTTTTTAGACAGTGTTTTAGATGAAGTGCCAATAAGCGAGGTCAAGACAACACCCGCCATGGACAATGAATTAGGAAAAATTAGTGGAGCTGGGTTGCCTCCTGTATTACGTCGGTTCTATTTACCAGATACCGCTTTGCGCAACATTCACGCCTATAGGGCTGAGTTTAGTGATCTATTCAATTTCCTATCAAGTAGTAGTATTCGCACAGATCCAATGGAAATCGCACTCCTATGTCAGCATGACTCGGACACTTATCGAAAACCATATGCGGGAGGTGGGAGGACGGGACTCTTTACAAGCATCCATCACGTTTAAAATCATTTTTTTAAACACAAGCTCGGGTGTTTTGGACGAGCATCATACACAGACAAGAATGCAATCGCTGGATCTGGACCTACATAATTTTGAGGGTGTTTTTTTGGATTCGGTAGCTGAAATTTTTAATAGAATGGAGGGGTATAATGAGAATGAGAGTGGGTTGTCGGTTTTATTTATTGAAAAGTTAGAGCTTAACATAACTAAATTTAAAAAGGAATTTTTTTAAGAGGGGAAAGCTAATACGTATGATATCCCAAGAAAGGATCGTATATATGATGTAAAAATTAGACCACTTGATTGGCCAATCGTTAACAATCAATATTTGATTGAAAATATGAATTCATTTGAATACCCCTTTGTCACATTATCACATAAGGAGTTAGTGACGATGAATCAATTGTGTCGTGCTATCAACAAAAAAAAATCATATCGTTAAAATGGTGCCTTTCAATTCAATTATTTAAAGGAAGAGGGTAAAATCTACATTAGTTCACCCATTGACAATGAAAAGGTTATTCTCAATGCTAATCTAAGAGAAGTTCTTGGTTTCAAGCATAATGTAATCAACAGTAAAAGTGCAGGAAGTGCTAGTGGTATGAAACGTGTCATTTTCGCAAAGTATCCACCCGCCTTCTTCTCAGACAGTTGTATATTTCCTTACGCATCCTTTGTTGAGAGATCAAGAGTTGGTAATGCCAATATCGCCCTCCTACGTGCTCTTGAGCGAAAAACATCTAATGACCATATTCATCACTACGATATATAGCACCCTTCAAACGTTCCGGTCAACAGCTCGTATTTAGAGCTCTGTCAGTTAACATTAAGAAGTGAATTGGGTGATCCTCTAGCTATAACAAAAGGTTTGGCTGTAATTACATGTAATTTTCGACCCATTCAGTGAATTGGCTAAAAGAACTCCGTTTGTATGTCCTGATATTGACTACTATGTTGCTACGCTTGGACCAAGGTAGTTGGGCCATGGAATGGACTATTATAGGGGTCGTTTGTCAATGTCCGGGTACGGTCTGGGCAGTTGGTTTGCTATGATTTTTCGCACTGCACTACCCTTGGCTAGAAAATATATTGCACCGGTTGCAGTGGATTTTGCGTCCTCTACATTACATGATTGGGGCTCTGGGAAAGATGTCCCAGAAAGTGTTTCGCAAAATATCAGGTCGAGGGTGCGATTCCTTGTAGAACGATTGAAACAACGTAGAAAAGGTTTAAAAAGAAGGAGAAAGACCCCATCACTCATCAGTCTCAAGTCAGCCCGAAAACGAAAAACATCAAAGAAAATAAAAAGATCCAAAAAGAATTTCTTGTCTTAGAAGAAATGGCATATCTACCACACAATTATTCTCACCCTTCAGTCACCTCATCTCTAAATCTTTTCAATGCGAAAAATCTATATGTCAGTTTAAAAATGAAAACTATGAACAATTTTACCCGCAACAACTACTCTTTGAAAATGTCTATTTTCAAATTTATTCTAATGAAGACTACTTTATTGACTTGAATTCGATATTTATAGATTTAAGTGCCATTGTTAAGAATCTAACAATGAAAAATCCAGATGCTGCCGAGTGGGTTATCCTACGAAAATTGTGTATAACACAATTTATTTCGACAAACAATTGTCTACATAAATGGAACATTGGTGAGTACGAGCAATAATCTTTCAAATTCTGCAAGCTATATACAATTCATGTTGATGATTCTAATGTCTTGTAAGCAATGAAGGGAACAAACACTGGTTATGAATATAAAACAGATACTGACACTACCAATATTCTTAGAGATGCGTCAACTTGTATTCATCTTGACGTATAATGTCAGGGTCACATTTTCTACAATTAATCAGAAAAAACTTTTCGAAAAATACGTTTTTCAAAGAAAAGTAAAGGCCATTTTAAACTTAATCTCAGGAGATACAAATGCCTGTTAAAATTCAAACTCAAAACGACCAAAAATTACTATTAAAGAATAAATGAAACCCGAAACGAACAGAAATTAAATAAACAATCATAGCAAAAAACATACAACAAGTAATAATATAAATAATTAAATAGATCTTAAAGCGAGTATTGCTTCGATTGAATATGAAAATCAAGCTTAAAACGAAAACAAATATTTTGCTATTAAAGTATAAATAAAACTTAAAACGAACAGAAATTAAATAAGCAATCAATGCGAACAAACATACAATATATATTAATGTAAATGAACAAATAAATCTTAAAACGAGTGAAACTTAAAAAGAATATGCAAATCAAGTTTGAATCGAATAAAAATAACTACAAACAAGAGTTTGGGTATCGCCTCACTGCAGAAGCCTAAAACCTACTGCGTCATTGGCACCTTACTGAAAACAATTCTTTGAAATGTTTTCTCTTTTGTAACTTTAAGAAATCAAAAATTAATTAAGATTTTAGGGAATAAATATCAGCATATGTATATTAAATTGACAATGCACATTTTTTTTTTAGTAAACTCATTTGAATCTTTTTTTCAGTAAAGTACAAATTATATTCTGGCTTTTAGAAAGCATAGGGGTATTGAACCCTACTCATATTAATTTATGCTCGATTTGAGTTTGACTCTAATATTTATTTTAATTTTTGTTCGTTTTGGGTTTCATTTATTTATTAATATTGATTTGGGATAGTTGTATGTTGGTAGATTATATGATAGTCCGGAAGCCAGGTGTTGAAAATGTGAATAATACCACGATGGAATGGAGCTGCTACGAGAATGAGCCTACCCTTCAACCCCTAAATTGACCTTGCGGATTCAAAAATACCTATGGCACTTGCTTGCGAGTGGTGGAACGCTCCGAAACTTGACATTTTATTATATTTTGGTGTTTCATGCAAGACAATGCATGTTCCACAAAGTTTGAGGTGCAGTTTTCCGCTCAAATGGAAATTCCTAGAAGCCATAGAATGTTTTAATAACAAACAAACACAATTAGCTAGAAAAAATGGCAGAGTTAAAAAAAATGGGAAAACTATATGAGTCTTGAACAGTCTTGGAAAGTATGAACAAAATCAAATTGAATATTCGATATATAATGGCATTAATTGTTGAAAGATCCATCAGTTCAAGATTTTTTTTACTGTAATTTTGATTTTCATTTTCAATGCTGCAAGAACTGGAAAATAATAAATTTGTAATATACAAGTAATTCGTTTTCAGTGAAGCACCAATGACACAGAAGGATTTAGGTTTTTACAGTTAAAGAAGGGGGCAGTATCCAAAATTTTTGTTGTGAAACTATATTTGTCTTGACCAATCTTGAAAAGAACTAATAAATTAAACTAAATATTTGATGCATAATGATATTGATTGCTAAAAGCTCATCAGTTCAAAATTTTCCAGTAATTTTAATATTTATTTTTAATATTAAGCACAAAAGAAACCATTTGTAATATAATTCGTTTTCAGTAAAGCGCCAATGACGCAGTAGGTTTTAGGCTTCTGCAGTGAGGCGATACCCAAACTCTTGTTTGTAGTTATTTTTATTCGATTTGAACTTGATTTACATATTCTTTTTTAAGTTTCATTCGTTTTAAGATTTTTTTATTCATTTACATTAATATATATTGTATGTTTGTTCGCATTGATTCTTTATTTAATTTCTGTTCGTTTTAAGTTTCATTTATACTTTAATAGCAAAACATTTGTTTTCGCTTTAAGCTTAATTTTCATATTCAATCGAAGCATTAGTCGCTTTAAGATCTATTTATTCATTATATGATTACTTGTTGTATGTTTTTTGCTATGATTGTTTATTTAATTTCTGTTCGTTTTGGGTTTCATTTATTCTTTAATAGTAATTTCTGGTCGTTTTGAGTTTGAATTTTAACAGGTATTCATATCTCCTGAGCTTAAGTTTAAAATGGCCTTTACTTTTCTTTGAAAAACTTATTTTTCAGAATTTTTTCTCTAATTAATTTGTGTTCGTTTTTGATTGCAAAAAGTTTCAAGTTTTTATGGCATGGGGGGATAGCTACTGTTCGATCATTCTTGACTTTAAAAAACAGATCTAGAACTTTGAATTTAAATCGAATGAAGCCTTTTTCAAAGTCTATACGATTACCATTTTGATAGAAACCTTATATATGAGCAATAGACAGCTTGCATAACTTGTGGACAGCGATTGACAACAATGAATGGATTGAAAAAATAGCTCCAATAAACTTACCCATCAAAAGTTTTGGACCTGAAAAAAGTTGCCTTATTTAAGTTGCCTGAGTCGCAAAGTTGCCTGATTAAGTTATGTTAGGTTAGGTTAAGTTAGGTTAGGTTAGCCTACGTACGCGCGTACGTAGGCTAACCTAACCTAACTTAACCTAACCTAACATAACTTAATCCAGCCTAACCTAACCTAACTTAAATATGGAGAGACGGTTATCTAGCTAACCTAACCTAACCTAACCTACCTAACCTGCCTTAACCTAACCTAATCTAACCTAACTTAATATGGTCTAACCTCACTTAATCTAGTCTAACCTAATCTAACCTAGCCATACTTGCCGGAAAATCTCCCCAGGTCAACTTTGTATTTCTCTCTCACTATGCATGCTTGCTGGAGATTTTTTATTTTCTTTGAAAAAAATTAGAATTGAACTATAACTTTTTTCTTTTCTCTAAGAAAATTCAGGAGAAAACTTTAAATTTCTTTGTGTCTTTGTGAAATTAAGAACTGAAGTGGAAGATTTTTATTTTTCTCAGGTGAAATTAGAATTAAACTGTAAGTTCTTTAATAAAATTCAGACTTGAGTTAACTTTATATGATCAATGTAAAACTTTTCCTATCTTCTATGAAAAATTTAGAACAGTAATTTAAAATTTTTCCATCTCTTTGAGAAAAATCTGAGCTGAAGTGAAAAATTTTTATTTTTCTTGAAAAATAGAATTGATCTGTAACTTATTTCTTCTCATATGGATAGTTAGGAAAAGAACTTAAACTTTTCTTCACATAAATGAGAAAATTAGCTCCTTATCTTCATAGAGAAATATTCACGATCAATGTGTAACTTTTTCTATCTTCTACAAAAAAATTTGGAGGAGAATTTAAAATTTATGTCTTTGGGGAAACATCTGAACTGAAGAGGAACCTTTTTATATTATTAGGAAAAATAGAATTGATCAAAAACTAATTTTTTTTTCATTGAGAAAATTCAGAAGAGAGTTTGAACTTTTCTTCACTTCATTGAGAAATTTCAAATAGAACTTTAAATTTCCTTTTGTCTTTGTGAAATTAAGAACTGAAATGTAAGATTTTTATTTTTTGGAGAAATTAGAATTGAACTGTAAGTTCTTTAATAAAATTCAGAAGATAACTTGAACTCTCCATCTTCTATGAAAAAATTTGGAACAGTATTTAAAATTTTTTGTCTCTTTGAGAAAAATCTGAACTGAAGTGGAAACTTGCATGATATTGTGGCGTGCACAAAAAAAAATCTGAACTGAAGTGGAAACTTGCATGATATTGTGGTGTGCACAAAAGTTGTAAAGTATAGTTGCAGGTGAAATGGTTGGGAACTTTAACTTGTAAAATGGGTTTAGGAAGGACATTAAGAAAATAACTTGTTCTGAAATACCTTTTGAAAAGTATTGCTTGGTGTTGTGGGCATTCAAAAAGCTGAGAAGTATAGTTCTGGGTGAAAAAGTTGCGTACTTCAACTTGTAAAATGGGTTTAGGAGGGACATTAAGAAAGGAACTTGTTGTGAAATGCCTTTTGAAAAGTATTGCTTGGTGTTGGTTGTAAAGGGTGGCTACTTCAACTTGTAAAATGGGTTTAGGAAGGAAATTAAGAAAAGAGCTTGTTCTGAAATGCTTTTGAAAAGTATTGCTTGATGTTGGGGTATTCGAAAAAGCCTTATAGTAGAGTTGTGAGGAAAAGGATGGGTACTTCAATTTGTAAAATGGATTTAGGAGGGTCACTGAGAAAAGAACTTGTTCTGAAATGTCTTTTGAAAAGTAATGCTTGATGTTGGAGCATTCAAAAACCTGTAAAGTAAAGTTGTGGGTGAAAAGGATGGTTACTTCAACTTGTAAAATTGGTTTAGGAAGGACATTAAGAAAAAACTTGTTCTGAAATGCCTTTGAAAAGCATTGCTTGATGTTTGGGTGTGGAAAAAAGTTGTAAAGTAAAGGCGTGGGGAAAAAATAAGCACTTTAACTTGTAAAATGGGCTTTGGAGGGACATTAGCAAAGGAACTTGCTCTGAAATGTCTTTTCAAAAGTATTGCTTGATCTTGAGGTGTGCAAAAAGTCATAAAATAAAGTTGTGGTGAAAAAGATAACTACTTCAACTTGTAAAATTGGTTTATGAAGGACATTAAGAAAAAACTTGTTCTGAAAAAATATAATAGAGCCTTTTGAAAAGTATTGCTTGATGTTTGGGTGTGGAAAAAAGTCGTAAAGTAAAGTTGTGGTGAAAAAGACGGGTACTTCAAGTTGGAAAATGGGTTTAGAAGGGACATTAATAAAGGATGTTGCTCTGAAATGCCTTTTGAGAGGTCTATTTTGGTGTTGAGGTATCCAACAAGCTGTAAAGTAAAGTTTTGGGTGAAATGGATGGAAGCTTCAACTTGTAAAATGGTTTTAGGAGGGACATTAAGAAAGGAACTTGCTCTGAAATGCCTTTTGAAAAGTATTTCTTGGTGTTG
>JAQQPU010009163.1:14893-27502 GCA_029168905.1 Artemia sp. Kazakhstan ARC1039
TTGAAAAGTATTTCTTGGTGTTGAGGTATCCAAAAAGCTGTAAAGTATAGTTGCGGGTGAAAAGGTTGGGAACTTCAAGGTGTAAAATGGGTTTAGGAGGGGCATTAAGAAAGGAACTTGCTCTGAAATGCCTTTTGAAAAGTATTGTTTGATGTTGGAGCATTAAAAAGCTGTAGAGTAAAGTTGTGGATGAAAAGGATGGTTACTTCAACTTGTAAAATGGGTTTACAATGGAAATTATGAAAAGAACTTGTTCTGAAATGCCCTTTGAAAAGTATTGCTTGGTGTTGGAGCATTCAAAAAGCTGTAAAGTAAAATTTTAGGTGAAAAAGATGAGTACTTCAATTTGTAAAATGGGCTTAGGAGGGACATTAAGAAAGGAACTTGCTCTGAAATGCCTTTTGAAAAGTATTTCTTGGTGTTAGAGCATTCAAAAATCAGTATAGTAAAGTTGTGGGTGAAAGGGTTGGGTACTTCAACTTTTGAAATGGGTTTAGGATGGACATTAAGAAAATAACTTGTTCTGAAAAGATATAATAAAGCCTTAAAAAAGTATTATAATGTGGGGCTCAGGAGTCTTTGAGGGTTCGAGAGCCTTTGGGAGCCCGGGGGGCCTTTGGAGATCGGGGAAGGGCCTTTTTGGGTTTGGAGGAGCCCTTTAGGAGCCTGGGGGTCTTTGGGGTCCGGGGGACCTTTAGGGACTGGGGGAGGGTCTTTGGGTGTCTGGGGGACCCTTGAGGGTCGAATGGTCCTTTTGGAGCCCGGTGGACCTTTGGGGACCGGGGGAGGGCCTTTGAGGGCCTGGGGAGAGCCTTTGGGGGTGTGGGGGCTCTTTGGGAGCTTGGGGGACCCTTTAGGACCGGGGGCTTCCTTCAGGGTTGAGGTAGGGGGATTGGAACCCTTTGGGGTTGTGGTAGCGGACTTCACAACACTGTTCAAATGGAACTTGTGTATTATAACGACCACAGAGTTTCACCATTAAATTCTCTTCTAAAATCTCTTCAAAAATCATATTTTATAATGTCTCTAACTGTTTCGCCGAAATAGTTCCATAAAATAGCTAAAACGGTTTCGCCAAAATTATCCCTAAACGTAATTCAGCGTGTTCCTTTTGTTTAGCATCCCTGTGCTGGTTTATTTCAATTATTTGGAAACCTTTTCGCGCACTACGATCAAAACATTCGCTAGTGAATCAATTCTCTTTAGAAACAACAAATGAATTCCCCTTTCGTGTCAATCAATCAATCATGACATCATCTGTCATGTGTGATCTAACTGTTTCTCGGAAACATTTCTTTTCGAAATCCAAAGACATTAATAAACTTCGCGCCGGAGACAATTTGATTAATGATTGATAGCACATGTGTTTCCCGGGAACTCGTAACATTTGGCTCGAACAACAATAACAAATACTATTTCTGGATCATAACATCTGCCTCGAACAACAACAGGAAGGAAGTGTCATTAACTGTTTCCCGGAACCTCAAAACATCTGCCTCGAACAACAACAGGAAGGAAGTGTCATTAACTTTGCCTCGAACGACAACAACATTGATCCCATTAACCACGTGTTCCCCTTATGACTCTATCGCGTGCCCAAAACAACAACAACAGCATTGACCTCATTAACAACGTGTTCCCCTTATGACTCTATCGCGTGCCCAAAACAACAACAATAACATTGACCCCATTAACCACGTGTTCTCCCTAAAGACTCTGTACAGAACAACAACAACAACATTGACCTTGACATTCGTTGAGAGCATGCCAAAAACACGCCTGGAGAAAGAGGTCATTGACCGATCACGCAATCATTCTCCCTAGGGAGGCTATGCCCATATAAGGAGTCCCGTCCGGAGTTATAGGGTCATCTCTACTTATTTTAACGTCTTAGGTTATGTGTTAGAATTAAATTTGGGTCGTTGGGCTAATAGTTTGGAATTTGGTGCTTCTTTTTTATAATATGTTGTATTTTCCTATATATCTTCCTGTTTGGGGTTTAATTTTTGTGTATATTGTCTCTGCTACTTGAATGTCTTAGAGTAAAGCTATTGTGTTTTAACTTCAAGAATTAGTGCACGAGGTTCAAGCTGTTTTTTATCGTTGATCTCTTTTAATACAGACTTTAACCTTTTGTTAAAACCTTGTTTTTATAACCACTTTAACCTCCAGACTTTAACCTCTTTTAATACAAACAAACATACAATAGATATTAATGCGTATGAATAAATAAACTTTAAAACGCATGAAACTTAAATTGAATATGCAAATCAAGCTTGAAACGAACAAAAATCACTACAAACAAGAACTTTCAATTTCAAATTGGATGAGATCCCCTTTGAAGTTTATATCACAACCACTTCCATATGAAGTACCCCTGGGAGAAAAAATAAATAATAAAATATTGGAGCCGTATGGCCTTTACTATAGACAAAGCAATAGCGTTGCCACTGATTTTAGCAATAGCCGTTTATTTTGAATTGAAGTTATCAAGTATTTTGGGGTATACCAGGTTCGGCACGGGAATTTCTTCTGACATATCCAAAAATTTTCGACATGTCAGAAACAACGAAAATCGTGCCGCCATTAGGTTGACCTCTGAAAGAACCTGTTGAGGTTGCAAAAGGTTGCATCAAGACTGGGCTGGGTAATTGTAGACAAAGAAAAACCAAGACAGATAGTCCAAGTAATTGAGAGGCACCCCCACTAGCTGAAAATACCAAGTCCATGAATTCATCACCCAAGGCCACATCCTGGAAGAAGAAGCTGCGAGCCTGGCAAGTGATGTGGCAACCTGGAGGTGCCTGGTATCATCGTTCTCTACGCCGATCCCTCAGCAGGAGCCTCAAGTCAAGTAACTCAAGTCTTTTTTTTTTTGGTGAAAGTGATCATTTTTGCCTAGCTTAGTTGTTTCATAGTTGCCCTCTAATCTCTTTGGTCGCTTAAAAGAGGCACAAGAATTCTCGAATGAGCCCTCTCACAATATTCTAGGACTACTTGATCGATGCGATCAACCCTGGAAAAAAAACAACAACAAAAAACTAAACAAACACACATCCGTGATCTTTCTCCTGGCAAAAATAAAAAGTTCCATATTTTCAAACAGTTCGTGGTAACAAACTGTAAGTAAGTAGCGACACCGCTCAATAGTAACCGAAACTTTACAAAATGGAATTTTAATACCAGTAGATACGTAAAGAATCGGATCTTTATGCTGATTTTAAATATATAAGTTTTATCAAGTTTAGTCTTACCCATCAAAACTTTTGGACCTGAAAAAATTTGCCTTATTTTCGAAAAAAGGGGAGACGACCCCTGAAAGTAATAGAATCTTAATGAAAATCAAACTGTAAGATTCAGCGTAACATAAAACGCTATTGTAGATGTCCCAAGCTCCTATCTGCCAAAATGTGGAATTTTGTATTTTTGCCAGAAGAAAGATCACGGATGCGTGTTTATTTGTTGTTATTTTTTGTTTTTTTTTTCCCCAGGGGTGATCCTATCCATCCAGCAGTCCTAGAATACCGTTAGAAGGCTCATTAAAATGGAAATTAAAAGTTTTAGTGCCCTTTTTAAGTGCCCAAAAAAATTTGAGAGCAACTTGGCCCCCTCCCAGAATCATTTTTCCAAAAATTTACCCAATCAAAATTTGAAGATAGATTTTGCTCAGCATAGTCAAAAACTTAATAAATATGTCTTTGAGGATGACTTAATTCCCTACAGTTCTCGGGGGAAGGGTTGCAAGTTATGAACTTTGCCCATTGTTTACATATAGTATCGGTTATTGGGAAGTATACAGACTTTTTTAGGAGGGATTTTTTCTGGTGGGGGAGGGGGTAAGAGGATGGGGTAGGAGGAGGGATATAGCTATTATGTTCAGCATAGCCGAAAATTTATTAAATATGTCTTTGAGGATGACTTAATTCCCCAAAGTTCTCGGGGGAAGGGCTGCAAGCTATGAACTTTGCCCATTGTTTACATATAATATTGGTTATTGGGAAGTATAGAGATGTTTTCAGGAGGGATTTTTTCTTGTGGGGGGGAGGGTAGGAGGAGAGGGTTACTTCAGAGAATCTTTCCATGGAGTATGTTTCCTTGGGGGAAGGGACATTTCTATGAAGGGAGTGCCGAGTTTCCCAGCATTATTTAAAAAAAGATCAGAAATTAAATAGTATATAGTATTATACAAAAATAAATTTTTGTTTGGTATACAAAAACAAAATAAAATTTAGATTTTTTTTTTTAGGATCAATATTTTGTACTGGAGGCAAATGTGTGCATACAAGGATTGAAGTCATAATATTTGGGGATTTACTCCATTTTCTTTTTTAGATCTAAAATTTTCTAATTGGGGTTTTGGATTTAGTCTTCGTATATCTGTTAGTGGCTTTCGGATACTTAATGGGAATTTATGTGGGATTTATCTTCATAATTGGGGTCCAAGACATGTTTGTTGATATAAGTTCCTCTGTTTTGACTTTGCATTTTCTTTGTTAAAGGTTGAATTTTCTGTAACTTGGGTGTTCTGTTTGTAATTAGATATCTAGATATCTACTTTCTGTAAGTCGAAGTACTTTCTGTAATTTTCTGTAAGTTTACTTTCTGTAATTCCTTACGCTAATGCCTTACGCTATGTTGCTTAATGCCTTATGCAAATTCCTTACGTTATGCCTTACGCTAATATTAATTTTTTTGTTTTTTTTTAACGTCTTAGGTGTAGTGTTAGAATTAAATTTGGGTCGTTGGGCTAATAATTTGGAATGTGGGGTTTCTATTCCATAATGTGTGGTATTTTTATATATATTTTTACTAGTTTTAATTTTGAAAATTGCTCAATGTTTCAAAAAGATCAATGTTTCAGAATCGTCACAGACCAGCAATCTTTTTAAATTTCCTTGAAATGCTGATTCTAGAATTGTTTTTTGTCTTTTGAATTGTAAGTATTTGATTGCAAGTGTTATTTTTATTTATTTGTGCTTTTCTTTGCGGATAACGGCTTGTAGACATAAAGACAAAACTTTCACATTGATAATATTTCACTGTCTTAGAATAATTCCTATTTGTTTTACCTTTCATCGTTCGTAATATCTATATTTAAATATACATAAATACTATCTAAAATTTGAAGATGGATACTTGATGCTAATCCAAAGTTAACTGTCATCTAGTCAATAAGTTAAATTTAGACAGCGCTTATGTTTCCAATTAAAAACAAAAGCACTGTGACGGAAAATCTAGTGGTTAAAGTAGGATGCAAAACTAAATTATAGCATAATTTCCTATTTATGAACTTATAGGCATTCACATATAAATGAAAATATTATCATTTTGAATAACTAACACTTAAAATTTTGTAAATTTGGAATAAAAAGGGAACGGTTTTGTATAATTTTGGAGCATAATAAGTATTACCAACATTGCTCAATAAAGTGGAATGCTTGATTTTTCTTTCTTATGGTTTTAGTAGTTGGCCAATCTGGATATTTCAGTATTCCCTGACAATGGAAAGTAGGTGTTGTGCTTTCTCTAGACCATTTTTCCTCAGAAAACCCTTCTCTAGGCCCTTTTGGTATTTAATTTTTTATTTTTTTTTTGTAGATTTTATGTATAAGATTAAAAATTTTGTTTTGTAGGATTCTAGTTTATTTTTGTTTTAGCTGTTTTCTCTCGTGTTTCAGTTAATGTTTAAGGGGTCAAAGTTTTGTATTGTATTGGGTTATTTACGGTAGATTTAATGTTTTTGTGTGTGAGGCTCGAGTTTATATTTGATGTTTTAAATACTGTGTGTGGGTTTATGGTTTCACATTAAGGTTCGTCTTTAATTTCTAGTATTTATGGTTTTCGTTTTTTTAACGTTTTTTTTTTTATTTGGGGGGGGGGCCCCCCGGGGACCCCCCCCCCCCCCGATTAGATGTTAAGACAAAGCCGATGAATTCCTCACCCAAGACCATATCCCAGTGGAAGAAGCTACGAGCCTGGCCACCGATAGGTCAACGTGGAGGCTTTTGGTCTCATGGTTCTCTACGCCAAACTCTCGGCAGGAGTCTTAAGTCAAGTAAGTCAAGTCTGCCTTTGGTAAAAGTGAGCATTTGTTATATTCGTGTTTTATATAGTTAAAGTTTTTGTGTTTATCTCTAAAGTTTTGTTGCACTGAACTGCACTGAACTCAGTTTCGTTTTAGAGTTCAGTGAGGTAACACCAAAATTGAAATGGATATCATTCCTGTCTGGATTTATTTTGGTGAGGTCATAATTTATTCCAAGTGAGTTGTTGACCTGAGTTAACTTTAAGAGGAATATAGAATGGAATCTACGTTGCTTTTAGTTTGACATATATTTCGATATTTATTAATTCAGTACTTTTTCTTGAATTAGTATTGAGACTTTTTAATTTGTGTGGTGATTGTAATAGCCATGAAAAGCTCTGAAGAAACGCCTGAACTTGTATATTCTCCGGTTCTGAATTTTATTCAAAGCAATTTGCTAAGCGGAATTGAGGAGGATATTATCAAAAGACATGGTATGGAGGTTTTTTGACGTGAATATAGTCAAAGAAGCTAAAAGTTTATTGTGGAAAATAAGTGAACCTGATTCAGATTGCCCAGTACGTAAGGGGAACAATGCACTTTCTAATCACTTTAGTGACATTGTTTCTTTGTTAAGATCTCTTGACAGTAGCGACACTTTTGTACCTATGTTTGTGATAAAATGACCTACAGAGGTGCCATGTCCCCCTGCAAATGCTTATACTTCTTTACTCATTAAGTTTGATGAGCTACAACAAGTGGTTGTTGAGATGTTAGGGAAACTTGACAATTATCAGTTGAATTTTCCTCAACTTCCGAAACCTTCCCCAATAATTAACACTTATACGACAGTTATTGTCTCTAAAGTGCCTTCAGATCTGTCTGATCCGATTAAACGCAAATCTGTTCGCAATCAGATAGCATGGCAGGAATTAGTTTGTAGTATGAAACCTGTTAAAGACAGATTGGTATGTCAATACTGATAAATCTGCAACTGAAGATTTTTGTACATCGGTTCAGAACTTTATTACCGGAGCAACAGTTAAAAAACTATCCAAGCACCTTTTGGGATTCTCAGAGGTTTCCCAGTTGATGTTGACCTTCCAGTTATTAAGAGACTGCAAGTTATAATAAGTGGAAATTGAATGGGCCAGACTATGTCAGTCAAGTTTGAATTTGAAGACTCTTTCACTCAGTCTGCTTATTTCAAAGAAGGAATTAAAGTTGGATAGGAATTTTTTTGAATTCACGTATTTAAAGAAATACCTAAATGCTGCTTCAAATGCCGATCATACGATCACTTTCAAAGTGCTTTCACCAGCAATTTCCCGAGATGTGCCAGATGTGCTGGGCCATATCTTTCTACTAAGGATAGTCCTTGTAGTAATGCTCCCAAGTGTGCTAACTGTGGTAAAAATCATTCTTCTTATAGCTTGTCCTGCCCTGTATCTAAGGAACTAATGTCGCGCTCCCATTTTTTGCAATGACTTTGGAGTTTTCAATAATATCGTTTAATATTAATGGTACAAAGGATAAGGACTTCGTTATTGATGAGCTCTACAATGATTTTTATTTGGTCTGTTTACAGGAGCATCTTCTTACAGACTTTAGCATTAACGTTTTTCGTCGTAGCCTTCATCATGATGTTTTTTTATTACTGCCAGAGCCACAAGAGGCCGCCTTTCCGGCGGGCTAGCTTGTGTTTTTAAGCGTAATCCTAATTTGATTTCGCCGGTGATTTTTTACTCGGATGAGTTTTTTTGGGCTGTTCGTATGGCACTATAATCTTCACTAATTCTTATCTGCCTCATAATGACCGTTCTTCCAGATCGATGGATATATATGCTTATTCCTGTAATACGTTGAAGGTTTTAGTGGAAAAAATACTTTCTATTTCTCTAGATTATAAGATCATTGATGACTTCAATACGGGTATAAATAGCCCATCAGTGAGAAGTGATTCGTTGTTAGATTTCCTTCCATCTTATAATATTAAACCCAAAACTCATCCGTATTCTTATATTCACCATTCAGGCAGTAAGAGCAATATTGATCACATTATTTGCTCACCTAGTATTACTACATCAATAGAGTTTATACATGCTGAAGAACACGACTTAGACCATCTCCCTATCTCACTTACTCTTACGCTGAATTTAAACCCTGCAAGTTTTTAGTAAAGTACCCTGGTTTACAGTACAGCTGACAATGTCGGAGGCAAGCTTTCTCGGTGAAGGAACGAGGTCGAAGAAGCCAGTTTTGTGAAAAACATGGTGTGATGCAAATCCTGAAGGTTGGTATCACCTTTAGCCCGATAAACAAGCAGTTTGAGCTTTTCGCCTGCACTGATGATCTTATGCTTTTCTGAGTTCTTCCGGCAAAAAACCGCCGCACTTTTCGGAATTCTTCATTGATCTCAGCCAATAAAAGTGACACTGGCTTTCCTACGCCGTAGAACCTAGAGGTCGTATTGCATCCCAGGAAAGCATGGACTGGCAGTATGACCTCTGCGACTTCCCCAAGCTTGCTTTTTAGTTATCATATGTTGTAGAGTTTGGCTGTTCCCAGCTTGGTCTCCGCTCGTAAGAAAAGTGGGTAGCTTCCTGGCTGGCAATGATGAAGAAGCAAGACGAGCACGTCTGTGTCATTGCCAACAAGACAGGTTTCTACGTCAAAACAACTTGTCACTACGGCTGTCTCAATCGTGAAATGTGCATCACCTGAACCATACACGACGCGACATCCTGACAAGCTTAGCACTCCAGCAAGCAGGAGGATGAATTTTCTCTTGTTCTTCTGGTTGTTCAGGAAAAAGTCTTTTTTGAGGGTTACCGTTGTTGTCCCAGAAAAGTCGATATCAGGAGATCTTATGCCTTTCGATCTTTGCAAGTGAATCTGGTCTCTTGTTGACGGTGAATCTTCGTATCCGTCAAACACAACCGTAGCGTTTCCAAAATGAGCTTTGACATAGCTAGCGCTGGTTGTCCAAGGCAATTTATGTAGGAGCCATCCTCCATCAACAACATATTTGTAACTCGTCGAAAGATTTGCAGAAGAGCCTTCGGTCATTTTCCAGGGAGTATTTAAGAGGGAAGCCTTGTCAGCTGTGCGCAGCATTTGGTATGACCCGAAAAGTGCAGAAGGAAAAGAGCAAAGTTTATAACCATTAGTATCCGACATATCCTGATTGTCGGCAGTGGCTACAGCCGCTAGTCACTAGAGCAATAGTGTTTGATCAATCTCGACCGGCTCACCATCAAGCTTAAGAGCCGACTTTGCAGCCAAAGTTACGACTTTATCTCTCCTTTTGAGTACAAAAGTTTCTACTGGCTTTCCAACCATCCCTTGCAGTATGTGCAACCCAACGTCTTTTGCTTCGTCGAAGTTGACCTCTGGCAAAGCATTCACTCCGGTAACAATATTCATTATTTCCTGACCCCCGTTGAACGGCTGCAAAGGCTCAAGGAACTTGAGCAACTTCTGCAAATTTTCGCTGTCTCTCAATATTCTCGACCCCAATGTATCAGCGTGCTGGTCGCTTGTGTGGTAAATAGATCCAGTTAGGTCTTGCATGATTGCATTCATTTGAGCTCGCACTGACATAGATAGTGTCCAGATCGACCGCTGCGCTTCATTCAAACCTCTTCTCTAGTGAGACCGCCAGCGGTGTTCAGAGTTTTCAAGAAGACTTGTTCTATAACAAGGTCTGCTGCCAGTCCTAACCACGAATGTTCGGTTCTGTTAACAGAAAAGTGACCTTTGGAACTTCTCGTATGATTCTGGCTGCAATTCTTTCAAACCGACAAGGGTTTGTAAATGGAGACGGGCTGATTTAGCATATGTAGTTTGACCTCATGCCGCGAAATAAGGAAGCATACTAAACCAGCTCTGAAGATACAGGTCGAAACCTCCAGTCCGTTCAGCGCGAACTGACATCCAAAGAATTTTATTCATTTCACACGTAACTCTTCTTTGCCGCCCAGCGACTTAACTTCAAGAATAGCCATACCATGTGAAGTACTGTGCCCTTCCAGACTGTTAGCGTTATGATCGTAATTGTCTGCAATGTACTGGACAAGAGTGCCTCTTGGTATGTTGAGTTCTTGGTCGGGGCTTTCAGCCATTGCAGCACATTTTTCAAATCGGAGGGTTTCTATATAGCCAACACAAAAGCCTAGGCTGCTCAGTGAGTCGACAGCCCTGCGTGAACCTAACCGATGATGCATAGAATCAGCCAACCCCAACATGCATTGGTGCAATAATGCTTCGAGGTCTGGTGTTTTGCATTATTGCCTGCCCTTTTGCTCTGATCACATGTTTCGAGCTGTTTTGATTGATCAAAATTGACAGGAAAAGCCGTAGGGATTGAACAAGGAACTCTAGATTGACCTCTGCCGAAACTAAGGTGCGTATTTGGTCATATTCTTCTATGAACGATATCACAGTCTTTATTTTGCTCTCCACTATTCTTGCAAAAGCTTTCGCAATCTCGACTTTTTCTTTCTC
Organism: Artemia sp. Kazakhstan ARC1039; assembly: GCA_029168905.1. NCBI lineage: Eukaryota > Metazoa > Arthropoda > Branchiopoda > Anostraca > Artemiidae > Artemia > Artemia sp. Kazakhstan ARC1039. The sequence goes on from JAQQPU010009163.1 coordinate 25,425, forward strand.
CGGATTTACGTCTTTTGGCAATTGGTAATAATCCCGAAGAATGCTTGCAGCCGTCTCCCTAAGCGTCACTATACTTTGCTTCCCAGGAACATCAGAAATGATCACATTGTCGCCAAAGTAATCAACTAGCACTTTCTTCAGGTAAACGCTGCTGTATGGCTTCAGATCTGTTTTGGCTAAAAACTCCTCCTTTTTTTATCGAAATATTGGTCAGTGTAACCTGCACATCGTCCAGACCGACAAAGAAGTTCGCAGCTTTGTAAAACGCTTATTTAAGAAACCTCGTCGGAAGGTCTGCCATTCTTACACTTCTTTACTTCAGGTTCACCACTTAATTTTGAATCGTGCTGAGGCAAGTTTATTCCAATCCGGAAGTTCACTGAACAAACTGTGTTATAGATAGCATCAGCTGCGTGGAGATCAGCAGCAGCTTGTCTCCACTTTCTTGATTACTTGATTACTTGCTGAATCTTGCTGAATCTTACATACTTTCTTGATTACTTGCTGAATCACTTTCATTGCAACGTTTAAGACTAGAAATTCTTCTCTGGTTACTGAAGTCTCTTCGACAGTGAGCATGAACCTTGTCACCTGGGTTAACTTCGACAGAATCACCTCTTTCTTTACTGGCAGTATTAATTGTGACGGCACCTTTGCTTCCAAGCATAGAGAGACTGTTATCATCTCCTTCGCTCTGAAGACAGATTGCACATTGTGAAGCCATACTCGTCTGAAATGAATAGCTTTCAATTTTCAATTGAATGAGACCCCTTTGAAGTTTATACGACGACCCCTTCCATATGAAGTACCTCTGGGAGAAAAAATAAATAATAAAACATTGGAGCCGTATGGCCTTTACTATAGGCAAAGCAATAGCGTTGCCACTGATTTTAGCTGTTTTCTCTCGCGCTTCATTCAATGTTTAGTGGGTCAAAGTTTTGTATTGAATTATTTACGTTAGGTTTCATGTTTTAGTGTGTGAGGCTCAAGTTTATATATTTTGTTTTAAATATTGTGTGTGGGTTTATGGTTTCAAATTTAGGTTCGTCTTTAATTTCTAGTATTTTTGGTTTGCGTTTTTATACGTTTTTTTTTATACCTTTTTTCTTTTTTTGTGGGGGAGGGGTCAAGAGGATGCCTCCCCCCACTAGATGAAAACACAAATTCCATGAATTCATCACCCAAGGCCACATCCCGATGGAAGAAGCTGCGAGCCTGGCAAGCGATATGGCAACCTGGAGGCGCTTGGTATCATCATTCTCTACGCCGAACCCTCAGCAGGTGATCCTAGGGGTGATCCTATCCATCCAGCAGTCCTAGAATACCGTTAAAGGGCTCATTCAAATGGAAATTAAAAGTTCTAGTGCCCTTTTTAAGTGCCCAAGAAAATTGGACGACAACCTAGCCCCCTCCCAGGCTCATTTTTTCCCAAATTCACCCAATCAAAATTTGGAGATAGCTATTTTGCTCAGCATAGTCAAAAATTTAATAAATATGTCTTTGAGGATGACTTAATTCCCCACAGTTCTCGGGGGAAGGGCTGCAAGTTATGAGCTTTGCCCATTGTTTACATATAGTATCGGTTATTGGGAAGTATACAGAATTTTTCAGGAGGGATTTTCTCTGGTGGGGGAGGGAGTAGGAGGAGGGATATAGCTATTTTGTTCAGCATAGCCAAAAATTTAATAAATATGTCTTTGAGGATGACTTAATTCCCCACAGTTCTCAGAGGACGGGCTGCAAATTATGAACCTTTCCCATTGTTTACATATAATATTGGTTATTGGGAACTATAGAAACGTTTTCAGGAAGGATTTTTTCTTGTCGGGGGGAGGGTAGGAGAAGGGGGTTACTTGAGAGAATCTTTCAATGGAGGATGTTTCCTTTTTTCTTAGGATCAATATTTTGTGCTGGAGGCACATCTGCGCATATAAGGATTGAAGTCATAATATTTGGGGATTTACTCCATTTTCTTTTTTAGATCTAAAATTTTCTAATTGGGGTTCTGGATTTAATCTTCGTATATCTTTTAGTTGCTGGGGGGGGGGTTGAGAATTTGTATGTATTGGCTTTAGTCA